>VWZW01007004.1:1750234-1896126 GCA_013397115.1 Edolisoma coerulescens
CGGAGCGCGGCCCGTCCCGGAGCGGGAGGGCGGGCGGCGGCCGCGGGACAGCCCCGCGCTCCCGGACAGCGCCCGCGCAGGCGGCTCCGCAGCCCTCGGGGGTGACCCTGCCGGCGCTCGGTTCGCTTACATAAGGCAGCAGCGCCTGTATCCCGTTTCCTGGTGCTGCCGCCCGCGCTGGGTGCACACCCTGAAGTTTCGAAACTGACCCCGCGTATTGTTCAGGAGGCGCCGGGTCACAAAGCAAAGTGCAGCGCAGGAGAGCGTAGGGCTGCAGCTTTCTCCCGCACCGGCCGGCCAGCATCAGGCTGAATAACTACAACAATGAATAAACTAAGAATTTCTGAGCTCTTAAAAGTATGTACTGTTCTCGGGAACAGTAGCTCCTGATACGGTAACAACTTAACATACGATTGCTTTCCATGCCAGCTGTTTAAAGGAGTTTTTTATACTTATTAAAAAATATTTCCCCCTTCTGTTCAAGCAAAACATTCAGAGACCATTGCTGTTTCCCACCTTAGAGTCACAAAGAATTAAATAAATGCTTGTACATCGGTCACACAGGTTTTTGCTCAGGCCCCTGCACCATCTATCCTACACTGGTGAAAGAGCCTGAGCTCCGAGTTGCTGCAGTTCAGCAGTGGGATAACCCATTGCTAAACACTTCGGCTCTGGTCCAGTCTCCACATCTTCCAAGGCTAAGCAGAGCAACCAGTAGCTGAGAAATTAATGTTACTTTATCCATATTCTGAGCTCTCTCTATCTGCACCATGGTACGTGGCTTTGCAAAGAAGGAACAGACGTGCCAGAGCACTCTCTGGTGCCAGTGCCACATTCAGGCCTAACAGCATTTTACACTCACTGCATACACGCAGTTGCTCCATAGGACGTAACACAGGACAGAGCCATCAGGGCTTCCACTGTTTATCTGCAAAATGAGGTTAATGCCATTTCCCTCCCTCACTGTGGTGTTAAGGATAAGTCCATTAGGTACACAGATATTTATGCTCTGACTGTTACAGAAACAGCCTGTGAGTAAAGGACTGTGGAGTATTTAACTGCTGGAGAGGAAAGGGGGTGGGCAGCGGAAGCATTAGGACCAGATTCTGCAACTGGATTTGTTGCAATGCACAAGTCAGCTTACCAGGATACCATTCTTAGTTTGCGCTCCTCGAGGAATCTAATTTTAAGACTAATCCTAATTAGGTAGTCTTTGTGTAATTTGGTCAACTTGTCATAGTTAGGCCTTCACATCCAGAATTTCATCATCTTTTTGTAAGTTCTCTGGTTTAGGGTTAAAGGGATGTAGAATAATATTCTTGGTTTCCATGGGATGTTGTTTTTCATGTTACACGCCAAAAATACCCATCCCTGGCTGTGTGCTAAGGGCTGTGGTCTCTTACCACAGACTCAAACTAAGGCACTTCAAAGCAAAACCGTGAGGTCCGCACTCTCCCCCCACCCCATCAGAGTGCAAACATGGGAAGGAGGGCAAACTATGGCACTGTGTTAGAACTACATGAGTTTCCAGGACACACATTCCCCACTGCAGCAGAGCATGCCAGTCCTGGCAGGAGAGGAGTAACCACCACCACCACAAACAACCAGTACCTTTTCCACCCTAGTAACTACCAGGGGCATTACTTGAGTTTTGCTTATTTAAAAGGGATACTAATCAGTTGTTCCAGTCAAGCTTATGGGGATAATTTTTAAGTTCTATTCATACCACCTTTTAGTAGTTCCAGCTTTATATTTAATGTACCGAAAAAACAGGGTAAGCAGTGTTACTCAAAATGTGATTATGTACCCTGAACAAGTTCAGTCCAAATTCTGCAGCTTCCGGAAAATTGGCACAAGAGAAATCATGTGCGTAGATACAAATTAATCCAGACACCTCCAATTTGAAATAACAAGAATGCAGGCACATGGCTTCTAAAGGAGTGAATATTGCTATTGTCTCAATGGCTCATCTACTAAGGAACAAAGCAAAATAAAGTTGTTGCAAAATTTTACAGGTTCGACATGTTTGTTTTTAAGGTCACTCTGTCTGGTAAGTAGCCATAACATAAACGTTTTTATAGCAGCAGGAGTAAAATATGTATATGCACACACAAACGGTTCTAAAGAACACAAAGATTGTAAGAAAAGCATTAAAATGGTTGTGGTTTTTTTTTCCCAGCTTTGTTTATTTTGTGTGTGTGTGTTCAGTTGTAACTCTTGGAGCATGGCGAGAACAAATCATTTATACATTAAGCCAGCCCTTTCCGTGTGTGCCTCACGGTGTGACACACCAGGTCCCACACTGGCGCTCCTCCAAGGCGGCTCTGCCCTGGCGAGGTGGGGCGCACCTTTAAACGCTGCCCGGCTCCCTCGTGCGGTCTCGCCGGGAAAATGCTGCTCTTTGTGGGGGTTTTTTATGGAATCCCGCTGCTTCTCAGACTTGTATTAGTAGATTTTTAGCCATTCACGCAAATGCTGAACCTTTTCCCAGTATACTTAAAAAAGTAGAATTTTTGCTTAACTGAAGTATTTCAGTCAGTTCTGATAAGTAGCAACGTATTGAGAGTATCTACATTTTTGAGGGGGAAAAATCAAGTCCTTCAGTATGGAAAAATAATAATTTGAGACCATCTGAAAAATTACCTGAGTACTGCTTGCTTGGATTTGCTAAGGAAATAAGGCTTCTCTTTTTGAATAACTGTGCTTCCCTATCCACTTGTGGAAGTTGCCTTTTCCAAGTTATTCCACAGCACTGACGGAACTGTATATTATTAAAAAAAATTAAAAATCAATACTTTACAGCTGGAGCCCACGTCTAATTCTTCATTTCCTAGGTCTAATTACTCACCATTTACAGTGACGCTGACAGTCATTGATTCTTGCAAAGATCCGGAAAGGCTTTTTTTGCTAATGAGCAAAAGTCGTCACTCTTACTCTCTGTACAGACAAAGGAGGAAGAAAGGAAAAAACCCACTTTCCTCATTACCAGTAAATATATGGACAGGTTTTTCTAAAAGCATTGTAGAGCGTAGGAACAAACTGTAACAAATAGACAGCAATATCACACAATTTTGAAAATGCTTTGATTAAAAGGTAAAGGAATGTAAAAAACACGATAAAGAACTTCAACTCAAGCAGCAAGTTCCTGAAATGTGCTGCAGTTCAAAAGTCCTTTGCAGAAGTGTCTGCTTGTCACTGGACAGAAAACCTTTGCTAACAACTTCTGGAGAATGTAGTTTTTCATTCCGTCCCTATTCTTACTGTTTTCTAACTATTCTTATTAAATTCAGTTTCTGTTGGTAAATGCAGTGTAATTTTATGTTCCAAATCTCTTGAAAATGACACACGAAGGAGCCCTGAATTGTTCTTTGAGAAGGATACAAATGGAAGGGGTATCTCTCACCTCTGTACCTACATGTGCTTATCCCCAAGCCCATTAGCATGATTTTAGAAGCAAACAGCTCAGAGCACTCCAGGTCTGAGATCCTGCTGTTTAGTGTGTATTAGCAACTCATTTTCTGCAGTCAGCCTCACAGAAGGCTGAATGAAGAGAGCTTGAAATTGAATTCACAGTGCTGAAAAGGGTTTAAAGCTTCCTGCATAACTCAGAGAGTGATAGTTTGTGATTTCACAGTCTACCTAAGGTGATCAAAGACCTTACACATCCACCAAAAGGAAAAGTCCTACCACCTCCACTGAGTTAAAAATCAATGATTATGCAACTGTACTGTTAGTCAGGTTAGGAAACCAATTTGACTGAAAATATCCCATGAAAGATGTTTTTGGTTGGATTACATCACAGCTGTGGGAGCACAAAAGCCAAACCAAAACAGGATCAAAGAACATATTTTGAGTTGGAGCGAGGATCCAAGACCAAGAGGAACATCAAATTACAGAGTCAGGCACTTAAAATGAAATTTGCATTTGATTAGATTAGCATAAGAGAGCTAATAAGAGATGCCAAGCAGAAAAGTGCATCCTCGTTCCTGCCTACTATGTTGGATTTATACATCCTCTTCTGCCCTGAAAGAAAGCGATTACATCAGGTTGGGGTTCACCATTCAAAACCATCCA
Source organism: Edolisoma coerulescens (assembly GCA_013397115.1). Lineage (NCBI taxonomy): Eukaryota > Metazoa > Chordata > Aves > Passeriformes > Campephagidae > Edolisoma > Edolisoma coerulescens. Next base: position 1,754,309 of record VWZW01007004.1, read on the forward strand.
CACATTTATGCCAAAGACAACTTTCACAAGGTTTCTGACCTGATATAACATTTCACTTTCATCAAGGGGTTGGCACCACTGCCACCAAGTACTCATGCCTGTGTGGTCTTGACTATTTCTTTTTCCACTCTGCCACCTTCTTGGCCCCTCAGTGAGCCAGTTCAATTTGTTAATCTCTCAGAAAGCTCCCTGAGTTAGTTTCCTGCCTGTAAGCTGCTGAATCTGATTCCTTGGTGAGAAAGTGTGTTCCCAAGTCCAGGTATAGCATGGACAGGGCATTGGAAAGCTCTTTTAAAGGCAATGAGACAGCAGAAAATATTTCCACAGCTTTTAATCCCTGAGGCGCACTCCTTTCTGGATTAAACATGCCTGTATTTAGCAGGTGTTCTTGAGACACCCAAATTCCTCAACAGACACCTGAGCATCCAGGCCTATGACATGGTTCTGGGCCTGTAATACAGTGTATTCCAACCCCTACCTCCCCACTGCTTCCTAATGCATGCTCTTTGTATTGATTTAAACTCTGCATTTGCTGACCAGAGTCAGTTTGCTGACCTCCATCACATCTATGATCTGCTTTTGGACTCATTGCTGTAGAGTGAAGGGTTACCAATCTCCTACTAAAACAGAGTGAGAGCCATACCTTCCTTTAAAAGCAGAATAGGGATAGAGAGACAAGATCTAGATACTGACTTCCCCACCAGTGAACATTTATGCAACTTTTATTAAATGATCATTACATAAAATGTTGGATTACATCTTGGCATGGGATTGGAGCTGGACTTGATCACAGGTAAACTGACAAGCACTGTGCAAGGGAGTCATGCTGCTGCTCTCAGCCACTGGGAATCTAGAGGCACCCTTCTTCCTTACTTTGTTTTCATTTTTTAAGAAATATGATAAGATTAACAGATTATAACAGAAACATTTGTAAGGAATTGGATGCTAAGTGGCAAACTAGCCAGAATCTGTTCCAGCACACCTACTGCCCTCCCTGTCACAGTCACAGGCCTAACTTCAGCCAGCCACTCAGCCATTCCTTCCACTAACAGTGCTAATTATAGACCGGTGATTTGTAGTTGTTGAGGAAGGAAGAGCCAAATTTTAAATGGGAAAGAGTGCCTTTCTGTATAGTTCTGGAGAGTGTCTCTTAATTAAAACCACTTCATTTTCAGATTGAGTTTCCCATTACTCCTCTGTGTCAATTAATTTTCCGGCTTTGGTTCACACTTGAGCTGGTTTGAACTGCTCGTTGCTGCTACTGAAGTCAGCGGAAGCTTGGGTTTGTTTTCAGAGAGGGTGTTTAGTGACTGGCTGAGTTTGCTTCAGGAAGAGAAGCCTGATGTACCTGGCCACACTACTGAAAACAAAGTAAGGATTTTAATAAGCCTTTCAGGCACTGCAGAAGTCCCTTGTACTAAGTCGATTCAAGAGACTTCAGTAAAAAAAGTTTTACAGATTGTGTCAATAAACAGAAGTTTCTGATAAGCAGTCAGAAATTAGTTTGGTGTAATTCTAGTAAATTAAAAGGAAAAGAGAAAGGACATCTCACTTTGCACACTGTCATTGAAAGATAGAACCAGGGGGTGAAGGATTGATGCAAAATGTGTTTGGATAAATCCCTTTGAGATAAACAGCTTTGGAAATTTGCTCAAAAGAAGAGCGTAACTAAACCAAAGAGGGCAGAAATCTTTTCCATCTTTGTGGATTATCTTGTATTTAATTGGTGTGAGCTTAACTACAGTCCTTTACTAAGTGCAGCTCTGGGGAGAAAATCCTCAACTACCTTGTTTCCTAGGTATAAATTTCTTGAAAATTATGTGGCTGGAATATCCTTGGGATTTCTTCCTATCTGTCAGTAGCCAATAAATTAATAAAATTACCATGTGAATGGGGAGAGGCAAACAAGGAGACAAAATCAAAATGATCACATGAGCCTTTTTTACACAGAAACCCACTAAAATATAGTACTTATTACCATAATGAGACAGATTCTATCCTCTTGTAACATGTCATACTTCATTAGCAGTAGAAGAACTCTGGAACTCAATGCTTCTGTTGTGTAACTACACAATAAAAAAAAATAATTAAAGAAGAAGTTAAAGGCAGTGAATAGAAAAAACCAAAACAAAACAAATCCTTACATTTCTTAAAGCAGAATGGTTAAAGGACATGAAAAGAAAGCAGGAATTAGTAACCATAAGTAATACTAGCTAATTGTTGTTCATTAGAGGAAAGGCTGTGCTACAGGAAAGCAAAGGAACTATATTTGAGAAAAATGGAGTAGCTAGAACAAAACAGAAAGATGAGAGAGATCTTACCTTGCCAAAATAGCAGAGCTGTGAAATATGCCTCCTGTAGGCATTTATAAAAATGCTGTGGGGCTCATGGTTTCTTTGGGTCTGGATAGAGAACTAAGTGAGCATTGAGGTATCTTTCTTTCTAGTGGGTCTAAAAAACATATCCACCTGCCTTTCAGCCCCTTTTATTGACATGGGTAATTTACAATTGTCATTTAGTTTCCCCAGCCCTGCTCTCCTACTGTGCATTACTAACCAGCTATTGTTGGTAACAATGCTGGTAGCTTTTGCTGCCTTCATTTAACGCTGAAGAAAGCGGTGCTTAGTTAGGAGACTGATTCCTCTCATGCACTAATAGCATTCTTGTTCTTTTTTAAATGAATACAGTGCAAGGAAGGCAGTGATTTGGGGTAGCCTTGGAGTACGTCTGCATTGTAGGGACAGCCTGTGAAGGCGTATTCAAGCCAGCCTTAAAGCAGTGGCACTCCCTGGACAGGCACAGAGCTCAGTGGGTGGAAAGCCCACCCGAGGAGCCAAGTCAGGGGTGCTGAACCACTGAGCCTGTTCTGTCAGAGCCTTGCTCCAGCTGCGGAGCACACAGCAGTTTGGGCAGGCTGGGCTCTACTGCAGTCCTAACTCACAGTGCCTTAAAGTTTGCTGAAGTGTTTCCTTATGTGTTCCCCCGCTCATGGGACCACTACAGAGAGGAGAATTTTCCTCTGCAGAAAGACTTAACACCTTTACTGTGTTTTAGTTTCCCTATGGTCCTATCAGGAATTCCCTATCGAGAGTTACCTAACTCAGGTTAAGAAGAGGGTTAAAAGCAACAGGTGTTTTGACTAAACTTAACAGCTCGTATTTAAAGACTGGGCTAATCTACTTCAGCTACATTTTGGCCTAGTCAGAGAGGATGCTGTGCTACACTTCAAGGCACTTCAGAAAGCAAACCAAAACTGGGAATGTTTTTAAAATGACAAATTTTAGATTTCACTGGAACCTAATGACCAATGAATCAACTTTTCTTGTCATACACTGACTTACTACTGAGAAAACATCTCCTCAAGTTCTAAAATGCAATTAAAGCACATTATGTCCCTATCTATACCTGAGCTATTACCTCACTACAAACTTGATTATTAGAACTTGCACTCAGGTCCCTCAGAAATACAAATCAGTGCCCAAGACCAGAGACATGGCACTTCCCACATCACGAAGCCGTTACACCACACCTCAAAATCTTGAGATGGAGAATCTTGAAATACACACTGAATTATTGCCAAATGCCAGTTACAGAAGCCAAGACTATCAGAACGAAGTTTTTCCCAGCCACATGTTGGATTACAGTACAATGAATTGTATAGGGAGACCATTAACAAAATGTACTTGAAAACTGCACTGAGCCCGTCCAAGCACAGCCACTGCTACTGAAGTGAATGCATTTCATTGTTTCCAGCTTGGGATACTGCAGCAATCTGGTAGCATCAGTCCACTACAATCAAAGTGAAACAATAGGAGAAGACCTAGTATGGGGACTTGTGTATTGCACATTCAAAAATTACATTACTATTTGCATACTTTAATAGCCTCATCTGAAACAAAGCCTCAGTTCCCCTTATATAGTCAAGATTTTTTCTTTGTTGTCAATGGCATTGGTGGAGTTAAGTTTTTATAATATCAAAAATATTTTACAAATAGAGCTCTAATTTTCAAAGTTTACCCTGATATATTGTAATTTCTATTGTCTACTTTGTCAAAAAGTTTTATCAAAGTGATAGTTGATATACTGCAAGGTGGAAAAGCAAAAGCATACCAGGAATTAATTTCTTAGCCCATTGTTAAGAAAACTGAGTGTGAAAGTTGAACACTCTTGTGTGTGAAGTTACACAACCAAGCTTTGATGGTCAAAGTAGACACAAATATCCTTATTTTCAGAACCCTGTTCTCATCTCAACACCATCATTATCATAATCATGGATGATGGTCTCTGCAGCACACCGACATTTAGTATTTTTAAAGCTTTTTGGTTTTAAATCCAGGACATAGAACTGTTCATTCCTTAGTAATGGTTTTGCTATTGCTAATGCTGGCATGTCCATATCTGCTGCTGGAGGTGGTAACAGTGTGAGAGCTTGGACACCATCAGAGAAGGTGGAATTGTTGTGGGGCTGTTGTTTCAAATGTGCCCCTGCAGCACAGCAAGGGGTGTGTGAGAACACTGTGCAGAGCTCACTGAAGAACTCTTTATTCTCCCTTCAGTTCTAGTTTACTGACTTTGGAGAAACCAGTTATTAGAAAGGAAGGTAGGGAATGTTCTTAAATGAGTCATGTTTGTTCTGTGACTGTCAGACTGCATCCATAACTGGTTCAGTAGCTCCATTCAGCTGGTGAGGTCATTCCCATGCAGCACAGGACACAGGGAGCCTTTGTACAGCTGCAGGCAACATGCTCCAGATTGGCTCGTGACTTCAGAGATGTTCCATGGCGGGATCAACAGGTACTTCTCCATGTTGATCCAGTGTTTTCTGATGCTTGCAAGAGCACAAGACAGGCCTAAAACACATAAGAAACTCACAGCCTTTCATTTGAAGTCCAAGGTGCATTTATATTTTATACTTGTTTTTAAACAGGAATTGAAAGATTCTATTAATGACAAACAAGACAACATGATCAGTCACCCTCAGAAATGCCAAAACAGAGAATGTCAATGTGTAGGAAGCAGCCCTGCAAGCATCAGGAAAATGCAAAGACCTTGATGGCTTAGTCAAAGTGTGCAATTTTTGTGGCTAGACACAAATCATCTGATTACTTTTTTCCATAGAGAAAGTGGGGAATTCAAGAGATAAATGAACTTACTTGAGAAGTAATAGCTATTGTAGACAAGAGGGAGAACAATATTTTGTTCAGCACCATGAAACAGAGAAGAGGTGGGATGAAGCAGAGAGGAAGAATGAGACAATGACAAACTCACAAAGAAAAATGCTGTTACATTTGAAAATACTTGAGAAATTCGAAGCCTTGGCTGAAGAAACTGATGTACAAGAGACGAAAAAGAGTTCTGAAAAACTATTAAAATGAATGCCAGTTACAGCAGAATGGTTAACCCAGGGGGTGGACAATGCAGTTTAATCCCATACAGACAAATTGTGACCAAATTTATTTTGCATTTGAGATTGAGTCTGACCCTGTTAGCCTATGTTGGCATCACTTGTGAAATAAATTCCCTGGAGCAGTAAGCAGTGACTGACAGTGTCCCTGCTGTCACAGTGCAGCGCTGCCTGCACTGGCTGCCACTGTTTGACATTCCCAGGCTGGGCACCATGGGGTGGTCGTGGCTCTGCTCACTGGATGCCTCCTGGGCCTGGCACAGAGTCACTTCAGGGAGCTGCAGCAGGCAGGTGGCTGCACTGCTGGACAGCTGAAACCAAAAAACATGGGGCTTTTTGTTGTTTGGGTTTTTCCCTCCATTAAGGCAGTTTTAAAAGCAAGAAAACATTTCTTTTTTAATATTTACTTATTTATCTATGGGAAAAGAAAGTTTAAAAGACAACCTGCTTTCTGGCATTGCAGATATATAGTGATGTGCCCACCCTTGTCAGTGTATTTTGAGGTGCAGAGATGGTTCTGCAAATCTCTAGAGAAAGCTAGATGTATCAATAGGATTTGTTTTGGTGATAGAGGCTGGAGAATTTGGATCAAATTCATTCTTGAGGATATTGCTTACTATTGATTCAACAATGATAATTTTGTTGGTCCTAAACTATAGAGATAAGAAAAAGAGATTAAAAAACCCAACAGGTGTAACAGGATGATTAGGATGACTGCCATGGGAGTTGGAGGGTAAAGGCAGTTGTGCGAAATCCTAATATGGTAATAAGATATTTTGGGTTTCTTCAATACAGACACCAAAACATTTGTGCCACCACATACAGCATCTGGCAAACCTTTACTTGCAGCAGAGAACTGAGAACTGCAATGATCATAAGAGACGGAACTGGCAAGTGTGCATGGATGGACTGTCAGGACGACTAAGGAGGACATGGGCTAGTCAAACTGAAGAAGAACAGCAAACAGAAGAGCAAGAACTATCCATTGTGCCCAGATAGTAAGCAGAACAATAAAAAGAGTTTTTGAGCCAGCTCAGAAATGAAGCTCAGATCGAGCTTTCTAGAATGTTGAAGCAGGCCAAGAGCGTGTATGGTTATGAAATGATGACTGATAAGCAGGTAAAAGGATGGTAAAACCAATCCAGACAGTTCCTGGTGATAAAATGATTGACCTTTGTCACTGGAACTTGTAGGTGTCTTCAAAACGAGACATTAAAAGGAGATTAAAGTGTTCTTTGCCAGGGCAATGTGTGCATTGTAATTACTGGTTTACATTCCTGGATCCTCAATCACTATTAACCCCAGTGTTCCTTGGGGCATTATAGTTTCAGATGCTTGCTTTCTGCATCCTATTCACAGCTGAACTGACTCACTGGATAGTCTGATACAAGAAAAGGAATTCCTCCCTGTCTCCCTGGTCATTTGACTCAGACAAGTGAGAATTTTTTGTTTTCTCTCTTCTGTACCTTTCTTGGATCATTAACATGGAAGTTTAACAAAACCTGGATTGGTGCAGAGCTGTATGATGCTGGCAACACCCCTGATCTAGCCAGCTCTTTCAGTGCACTGTCATTATGGGTTACTACAAATTATATCACTGAAGCATGCACTGTATGGTATTGGGAAGCCTTTCCAGCTCCTGGTGAAAGTGGACAATGGAGCAGGTGTTTTCTAGGCTAAGCCAGGGAAGATGTAAATACCTTGATGTTGTATTGTACATTTTCTAGTAAAAAGAACAACCTGCCAGTCATTACATAAGTACTAGAAGTCAAATTATCAAACCCACTGACTACATTCTGCAGAGAAAATCTGGATTATGGCCAACAGAATGTAGAAACACCAGGCTTTATTTGCCTTTGTAAAGCAGTCAGCCAACAGCTGTTAAATTAGAATTACACTGTTCAGATGATAAGGGAGAAGACAAGGATGTTATTTCTGCAGAATCACTCTAAAAACGGCCTTAAAAGTGTAATAACTCAGTGCCAGGGAATTCCCCTAGTAAAATGTACTCTTTATGGTTACCATGGCATGCTAAGAGCTTTTGATGGTAGCTGCCCAACCACAGGCAGTGTTACAAGGTTATTTTCACCTAGATTAAAAACGCCTGGGAAAGCAAAAAAACCTGGCTTGGCTGTACAGTAGTTACCACTGCCTTTCTTTCATATGGAACTCAAGAAGTTTACCAACTTTTCTTCTCACATTGCAGTTTTTACCATCTTTCATCATGTGAGACATTTTTTTAAAATTTTAAAACTGTCAGGAGCACTTACAAGTATCTTACTCATTCACTTACCTTCAGGTGCTTCAGCTTACACAGCAAAGTGTCTAGGCAGTCACTTCAAGGATTGTTTTGTCTTTGAAGTATCTTGTATTGACTTTCTAAAGCATGTGCATGTCCCAGGAGCTCATCACCCCACATCATTTAATAACCCCTAGGAAGCAGTTCTTCTTTCTGCTGCCTGAACTGCCATGAATTATGCAAATCTATCTGACCAGAATGAAAGATAGATTTTTCAAGTAATCTTACTGATTCTTCCATACCCATCTAAATATCTCCATTATTTTAAACATAACTTCATTTTCACTTGGTTTTATCATTTGCTAGAGTTCTATGTAAGCTCAAAAGTCAGAAATTGGGGTTTTCTTTTCAATAAAACTGAGCTAATTACGCAGCCTTGCTGTAAGAGTGCTGGTGGAGCATCAGCCCATTGTGCTCCCTTAATAAGCCTCACCTTGGCTTTGATCAGCTTCCTGCGTTCTTTAATATCATGTTCACATGCACCAGTCAACATAATTCACTTTCTCACTTCGTCCTTATTTGCTATTTCACATAGACCAGAATGTGCAATGCACGAAACCAGTGATTGCTTTATCCCAGCTCCTCCTTTCAGACTCAAAAGTGTCCCCAATTGATTGCCAGGTGCACTGAGTTACCAAGGACAGATCTATAGTTTTGCTAATAAAGAACCTTCACACAAAAAGACATCTTGACATTACCTGGGTTTGGGGTGGGGAGAGACAATAATGTGCCTTTTCCGTGTTCTGAGATCATTTGCAACAAAATTACAGGAGCTGTTGAATAATACCCCAAGTGCATTGAAGGTGTGGAGCTACCTGGGAGTTACTGTGATGCTTACGCAATTTAAAATTTAGGTGTAGGCACTAGGAAGGGGAGAAAAGCAGCTTCCAACTCTTGTCCCTTCAAAGGGCTTAATTGCTCATTAGGAATAACCATGGCAACAGTTACCATGCCCCATTAATCCATCACGCAAGTGGCCAGCACCAGCTGCTTCAAGTTAAGGCAGAAGAGGACCCTGCAAGAGAGTCTGTATTTCCTCTCACTGAAAATCCTTCTTTCTTGATCTAAAAACTGTCCAACGTACACCAAATGGGTGAACTAACAGTATTTCATGGCATTGAGTTCCCCAAGTTAACTGTGCCCTATTAAAAGGAAAATCCATGTTACCATTAAGAAAATTAAAAATATGGTCAAATGCACTAAATACATTTTCTCATCTGCTCCTATTCACAATTTGTTCATGTTTGTATATTTTTGTACAGGGTTCATTACCGTTTATACAACAGAAGTGCTTTTTTTCTTTTCTATTACACTGAACATGTAAAAACTCAGTGTGAATTAGAAAACCTTCATTTCTAGAAGTCTCTAGTACTTAACAGAGAGAGGGAAAGCTGAAGCTGCTCAACTGTCCTTAAACTGTGTGTATTGGGAACAGAATGATACAAACCCGAACTTCTTAAAACAAGATTTATTGGCACAAACATACATGTTACAAATGTCTACGATATTCTTGGAAAATATGTTCACCACTTCAAAAAAATCACTGTTCACAGAAAAGTACAGTAATATCAAACTTTGTAAGTCATCACAATTTCAGCATAAAATGCATGCATTTTATCATTTATAAATGGAATTCCACTGACCTCCAGGTAAAGCACTTTAAGAAATGTCCTGGTCTCCACAACATTATTTTTCCTCTCCAGATAGTTCCAATAAGGTGCAAATGGATTGTTTTCTGTAGAGGCACAAATCACAACTCCTTGCTCAGTACAGCTGAGTCTATGAGGTGAGAGATGCTGTTCTCACCACAGACTTTCAGGTCCTTTCTGAGTGTGTTACTACATAGCTTAACACCACTGTGTGGCCTTTAAAAGAATGCAATTAGAGATTTGGTCTGGAGTTTGGGTTTTTAAAAGGGCAACTGAAAACTTATTTCTGATTATTCCTATTACAGGAAGTAAAGCTTGAAGAACTACAAGGAAAGAGGTAGAAGAAAGGTTTTTATTTTGCAGTGCCATTCCATCAGCATTTGAAACATTGCCAAGGTGACTTGTGAGGAGAAAAAGTAATCTCAGTAAATCCTCTTCTTTGGTGCCAGTCTAGTAACTGAATAGCCACTCAAGATTTTGTCACTGACCTCAGACAATACAGAACAAGACTTCACCAGATGTCTTGAATCTGATTCTATGGCTATTCCCAGTTTCAGTGTCAGAGAAGCAGGCTTCACACACACAGAGGGGAGAGAATGCACTGATATCCTCAGCATGACCACATCTAGCTTAGTCCAATGGCAACAAGAAAGAAAGAAAATTTCTTGATGTCAGTGGAAGTTCTTTGGAAAAAAGGGCAGTTGCACTTACTTCCACTAGATCTGAATTTGATTCTAATCAGATCAGTGCACAACAGAAAGAAAAGGCAAAAACATAAACCACATGCACTTACAAAGGTGTTTCGTGCACTTGTATCAGCCTTGGTAGGGCACTGAACATACCCAATGACAGAATTCGTTGTGGAGTCATGGGCCTTGGAGATTTTCCAAACTCATCAAGACAAAACCTGTGCAACCTGCTCCAACCTCAAAGGCAGCCCTGCTTTGAGCAGGACATCGGACCAGGCAACCCCAGGGGTCCTTTTCTCCCTAATCTTTTTCTCATTCAGATGAAAGCTTTTTCCTCTTCTGAATTAGAACATATCAGGCCTGGATTTAGCAAGGAAAAATGAGGGGTTTTTTGTTGTGTTAAACAGAAAATAGAAATTCGCTATATGCTTAGGCACATGTTGAAGTCACTTCCAGAACAGGGCATGCCTTGCTCCTCACTCTAGGTTGGTGAGTGTGAGATACTTCAGTGCTGAATTGATTACATAAACACCTCCAGAGGCTGCTCTTCTGTGTTAAGACTCAAGCATAAGTCATTAAGGAAAATACTAATTAGCTGGCTATGAACTCATTTCCTGCAATGAGCATAACAAGTTTATAATAAGAGTTCATATATTGCCACTTAAGAGAACTTTTTGTGCTGCAAAACAAACTAAAGGTTGCTCACAGTAGATACTGGCTATGTTTCATCTCTTTCATACTTGGAAGGAGAACATCTCACCCAAATGGCAAATGCCTGTCTACATATACATATATGCACTTCCTTTGGAAAGGGGAAGGAAAAAAGAACAGGAGCTGTCAAATAAAAATTTAACCTCTACACAGTTGGTGCTTCCCCCTCAGAATGTATTTTTGCAACAGACAAAGCATGTTTTTAAGTCCCGCTCTCGAGTAGGAGGTACTAATTTCTAATCTTTCAGTGATGCTGATAAACCTGATGTGAGTAATATTTTACCACGTTTGTGGTTGGGGGAGGGAGGACGTTTCATTTACAAGACAAAATAACGATGTTTTTCATGACAAGCAGTGGGCTATCTGTAACATTTTATTGTGCAGACCTGTGAGTGTGTTATAGCAACATTAGCATTTTATTGTCTGGGGAAAAAGTAGATGGAACATAGATTGAAGTCTGCTTTTCTAATGAGAAAAAAAATATTCTTTCATCTATAGTTAGGCTTTGGAAGCTAATTATTTGACTATTTTAATATCTGCTAATTGCTTAAATAATACGTAAATAAGTAATGGTTAAACTTTATACCCATAGTCTTTACCATACATTTCTACTTTTATTAAAAATATTTTTTCCCTTTGGGTTTCATGAAAGGTTGTACTTGCATTATTTAGTAGCTTGCTAGTGGCATGGTAGACACACTGATCACTGAATTTTCAGTTCCAGCCAAGACTACTTTCATTAATAAAGAAATTTTAGCAAACTTTCAGATCAATACTATAAATATGAATAGCTAAACTTCTGAAAAAAATTATGCATTGTGCATCTATGAATTTGTAGGTCCATTATATGCACTATCTCAATCCTTGATCTTACAAAGAAAATAACTGCAGCTGCCATTATTTAGTTTTACTTTAAACAAACCTGCAATGTATCGGGGGAGGAACTGATTTAATTCTTTTAAACTTTTCATCACCAAAAGCTCAGACCACCACCATGTGTTCACATATATATGACAGGAATGTAATGGATTCAGCAAAGGGATTTTCTATCCTCACCTTAGACCATTTATAGGTGGAGAAGCACAGGTAGTGGAGTGGATCAAGGGTAACCAAAATAATCATGCTGTGTCAAAAAGATTCCATTACTGAGACCAAACTGCTCTAGGGCAAAGTGGACACTCAGTCTGTATCTTTGCTGCACCAGGTGCTCTGAAGTCCTGATCTGACTGAAGTCCGTGACCACTTCTGCAGCTGCCAGCAGCCCCACGTCTTGGGATAGAATACTCCAAAAGGTGCTCTCTGCAAAAAATGCATCCTTCCTGCATATATCTCCGGCACTGTCCAGAAAAAACCTCTACCACCTGTCATAGTTCATTTCAAGTATTGGAATTTAATAGACAAGCACTGCTTAATTTTAATATTGAAAAGGTGCTCTTAGGTAGAGCCACTTACAAAAAGGAGGTTACTGAATGTTAGTGGTATTCCACCTGGACCATTTCCCAATTTACTACATTGTGATTACCACAATACCCTTATTTGCTGTTTCCTCTCCTTCCAACAAAATTAATGAAATTACTGTTACAAGAACCGTTAAATAAAATTAATTAAAATTCCAGTGTTACAATTTAAAGTAGTGTAGCAAAAGTGCTGTTGTTTAGCCTTTTTTTGTATCACATAATTTTGAACCAAAATTAAGACCCAGGAGCCATATTCTGCCTCAGGTGTTCTCGATCAGAGAGTGAAGGCTGGTTTGAGGAGAGCTGGGTGTTATGGGGAGGAGGTTCTGCTACACCCAAGGCGGACCTGAGCCCTGGCTGAGGGCAACAGTGACAGCGTGGCAGAAGGCAGGGAGGCAACCCAGAGGGCACAACAACCCCAGCCCCAACATACTGTGCTCCAAATACACTTCACTCCAAAACCACAAAGGCTTTCTAAGGGAACAGAAAGAGACTTGAAGAATAATGGATAAGCCAGACACTGTGAGAAGAGCTAAAGAATGGAGAAGGTTTTTTTCATAATTGTCTTTGTTGTTCTCGATGATATTTTCTCTTTGAGAACAAGTACTTTGCCCTTTTAAACTTATAGCACATGGCTTCTTTGGTTGACTAGAGTGTTACGTGCAAACCACGAGGCTGTATTCATGTTTGAAACCGGTGCAGGTTATGGTTTTTCCTTTGGAGAGTTAGCAGATGTGATCCAGTCATGACAGAATGAGGTTACTGCAGGAATGACTCATTGTTGAATAATCAAGTGTTTACTCCACCAAAACTGCATGTAACCAGACTGCCACAGTTTTTCTGCTTTATTGTAAGATGTAGCTTTTAAATGTCAGTGCACCAGGAAGGAAGGTAAACTCCTTGGGTGGCTCAGATCTCTTTTTATGCATGTGATTAAAGGCAGAGAGTCTTACGGTTCTCAATGGAGAAGAAAAACTACTGAGCACATCAGTTGAGACATCCATTAGTGAACTAAGGAAGGGAAACTACCTGAAGAGGAAAACAAAATCCTTTCTTGAAGAGGAATAGAGAAGTGTTTCTGAAGGAGACCAGATGGAGAAAGAACAACTGGTGTGAGGTTTGGTTGTTTCATACATCCCAATCTAGTATCCCTCCTGACAATAATGTTACCATTTGAGAAACTTTCAGCCAATGATTTCTCTAGCTACAAATAATTTTTTTCGAACTACTTTCTTCAGCGTTTTAAATTTTGCTTTTAAAGAAGCTAATTTGAGGGTGCTTGTGCTTTCTCTGGCTCAAATATATCTTTTCTAGCAACAGGGACCTAAATTAGGTGAGGAAGAACTGGCTGGAAGAGCATCTCTGTCTTCTGACTACACAGAGGGCCCAAAGGTTATGATCTGTTACAGATCTAAAGTTCAGGTCAGGATGCAAATCCAGATCAAAGAGACTTTGAGGCCTTTCTCTAATACTCACTGTGTACATTGGGAGGGAGCCCAGTGCCTTATATGGCTGCTGGTTCAGCCCTCTTCCCTGTTTAAAGGGCAGGACAAGCAGGGTTGAGATCTAAATCCTGGATCATACCCAAGTGCTCCTTAAGTTATTTCTGAAGGTCTCCCACCAACATGCAATCAAGGTGCTCTCATAAAAAAAATAATAGATCATACATATTCCCACTGTGTGGATAATCTCCCATGGAATAGAGAAAATTCACTCTGTAAAAGCATCACAGAGTTGAGTAACATTGAACTTCTAAAAGTTCCTAAAGTTTGAGTCTCCCGTGGTAGATGAACTTCTGAGAAGCAGACATCACCATTTTGCAGGTATGTTCTAATACAGACATCAAATCAAGAACTTGCTCTTAAGAGCTAAAATCCATTGTATTCAGATGAGAAGTAGTCCAGCTGCTCATAAAATTTAAGTTAGGTGAAGCCCTGTCAGAGGAGTAGTGACAGAGAAACAGTAGAATTTTAAAAGGTCTTGCTACTCAGACAAAAGCATAGCAAATTGAGGCTGTTCTAATTAATTCCTTGCACAGTCAATAATGTCCTGCTCTTCCATCACTGAGAATGTTTAAGTCACTTATGGCAGATCACTATATAAAAAGAAAAGAGCGAAATATTTTACTTGCCTGAACGGTTCCCAAGGCTAACATCATGCAGGTTCCAACAAAATGAAAGTGCCAGCTTTAAAAATCCAACTGACTACATTTCTAAATCACTCCTTGTCTTACAGACCCTAGGTTACATTCAGAATCTTTATCAGATTCTCCCATCCTGCTTCTAATAGTATTGGATTAGGTTTGACTATGTTGGATTGCCTGTGCTGTTACATAATGTTGTCAAGTGAAAATCAGGTCAAGTACCTCGTTAGGGCTTCCACACTAAGTTTTCCTGCCAAGTTATGTGCAACAATGTTTTCAGGTTTAAAGCCACATCTGTGTTACTGCAACCTGAGCTAAATTTGAGAGAAAGTGTAATGCCCAAGCAGGACCTCACGGGCCTGTTGAGAGTGGGTGCAAATAACACTTGTTCAAGCTCAGGAGCTGATGTGCAACCATTGACAAGGCAGAGAGTCAGGCACTGACCAGCTGTTAACCACTTCCTTCCAGCTGTGCTGTGTGTGAAGGGCATCTCCTGCTGTACAGCCTCTGAGATGGACAGCTGTGGTCCAGAAAGCAGAGGAGGAGCTTCTTATAAGGATGGAATATGCAGGTCTCAAACAATGTCTAATTCTGGATAAAGCTATCAAAAGCATTGTTTCCAGCCAGAAGAGTCTTCAGTTTGGTCCCCAAGGTGGCAGTCAGAAAGCAATAGCCTTGGAGTCCCCTGAGGGCTTGCGAGGGAGTCACTAAAAGGAAGCCCTTTAGTGATGTTTTACCAGCCCAAGGGAAGAGCCTAGGCAGTAGTTAGTGGTGCAGAGCAGGAGCTCAAATTCTAATCAGTGCTGACTGAACAAGAATGACTTAACCTCTTCATGGAAAATTTACAGGCCTGCAGTTCTAACTGCAGGGACATTTAAAATGTAGAAGCAGTGAGTGGAATGCAATCAATCCTGGCTTCAACACAAATAAGATCTCCAACTGTGTTTATACAGATTGTCCTCTGCACCAGTCTGCACGTATGGGATGCTGTTGCACAATCTATGACCCTGAACAGTCCTGTATTACCATATTCTCCTTGCTGAAGATTTAACCCTCCCCAAGAGCAGCTGAGCTCTGGGTCTGTGCATCAGGGAAAGACACACTTGTTCATGCTTCCTGGGCTGAATTAGAAAGGTTACATGGCTTATCTTACCAATCACAACCAACCACCACAGCACAAGTAGAGGCAAACATTCAGCATTCACCAGCACACTGTGGGCAAACAACTTTGAAAAGTTAAACGTATTAATTTACTGTATTTCATTACCACACAGGAGGAGATAGTCTCTTCACAGACATTCTACAACCCACTAGAAGGTAGATTGCTTAACTCTTCCTTGCAAATTCTCACTAACATTTAGCAGTCATCCCCATTAGTTACAGTTTCGGGAGAGAATGGGTCCACATTCCACAAAGAGCAGTTCCTATTCTCCACTCTCACCTAAAGGTCCCACTTTGATTATTAACTTGCTTGAACTACATTAGCTGGGAGGATGTAAACTTCGCATCCTTGTAGCACTTTCACGACAGTTTCATTTGGGAGCTTTGCGTGTTTGTAGCTAGAGGATTCAAACTCTTTAATGTGCATTTGCAGTCCCATCAGCTGAGTACTCAGTTCAGCCTCTCAGAGGAGCAGGAACATCTACATTAAGGCTCAGTATCAGCATTATCACCTTACTGATTGCACCACCTCCAGCAAAAGCTATCTGCATCTCATCAGTCTTTTCAGCAGAGAAGCCCTGTGAGGACACCACACTCAACATGGGTGTGGGTGGCAGGGTCTCACTCTTAGGAGATAAGTCTTTCATATCAGCTATCCAATTATCTTAGCAGTTTAAAAAGGGTCCTGAAGTTGGATGGCTTGTTCCTCTACCAGTGAAAGCTCAATTATACACAGCACTCAGGTGTGTCACCTCGTGAAGTCAGGCCTTTCATCACTGCCACGATTTTTGTCTGACCCATTAGGATTTCAGAATTGTTTATGTTCTCACCCAGCTGAAGGACTGAAGTGAGCAGGGCACACCAGGGAGTCCAGTATCAAATTAGTAACTTTGAATATCCAGCTTCATTAAGACTGGGGCCACTTTTGACTTAATGATATGAAGCAGTACACATGACTATGAAGTAATAAATATTTAGGGAAAAATGCAACTGGAACCTTTCGATTGATAATTACATATTCTCTCTGCAAAATCCTACTTCAGCACAATTTATATATATATTCACAGCAACAAACTGGTCAGGGTCTCAATTTTTTTTAATCTAAAACTATGTCAAGAGAGATAATCCACAGTGGGCTTATTTACACTACTGTTATCACTGTTTCCATTCCCTAATTAAATTGCAGACAAAAAATCCCAACCCACCAAATTATTATTTTTTTAATTCTATGAGTTCTTTTTAGAAATTCTGAAGGAATTATCCTAAAAAGACCCTTTTCTGAATTTCCCAGCTCAAAATTCGATTAATTCATTTTTAGTTTGGTTAAGGATGATTAAACTATTCACTGTTTTAAAAAGAAAGAAAGAAGAAATTCACAAGAGCATACAAGAACTTTCTCTCAAGCCACAATATATAATTTCTTTTAATTACATCAAACGTTAGTTTAAATTAATTGAGTATAATAGGTATCTCAGCTGAGCACTTTACAAAGATGACACTATCGTTTATGAACTACCCACGTGCACAAATTAAAATACATTTTTTTAAAGCTTATTAACACCACTACTTTGAACAGTGTCTCTCTTCCCTCCTCTTCTCCAGGAAAGCTTTGCTAGGCACCCTTCCCTTTCTCAGCATCTCTCCACTGTTCCCCCCCACCTTCTTCCTGCTTTTTGAACGATCCTCACAGTGGGGACCATTTCTGCAACCTGGTGCAGAGGCAGCTTCCTACAGCAGAGCTGGGAAGCCACAGACATCACCAGCGCTGCTCATGTGCTGTAAGTTAGGGCCTAACCGTGGTGGATTAGTATTCAGGAGATGTCCCATGAAACCTGACATACAGTGCCTTGAGTTTTGAGCAAGAGACTGTTTCTGAGTCGTTTGTGATGCTTGTATTACCATCTCTGCATTTCACTTGGCTTTTTCAGGGGTGTGCTAACTAATGCTTTTTGGTTGTCATACAGGTTTTTTTTTCTTTCTGGCTTTCATTTGGAGGCCATCTCGGTTGTTCAGAACACCAGCAGGTGTTTTCCATACGGAAAAATTTGAATCCATAAAAGATGATAAACCAGTCTTGTTAATTTTCTGCAGACAATGTTTTTAGACCTGGATTCTACATTCTAATCTCAAAAAATCTGTGTTTGGTTGGCTAAACTGAAATATGTTATCTTACATGAATACTTGTAAGTATCACTCTCTTCAATGGGAGTGAGAGACACATCTGACAATGGATTTTGCCATCCAACTTTAGGAGCTCAGATTGAGAATTCTGGTCCTAACGTTTGCTGCAACCTTAGATTTGGGTCCAATCCACCTGACAGTGTCCCTTTAAACAGGAGCTTCCCCACAGCTGCATTCTCTGATTCTGAGATGTTTTAGGATGCTTTTCATATACTACAGTTTCTGAAGGTCAGTGCGTACACATTTTAAGACACAGTGATTAGACAGTGTATGGAACTACTTGGCAGTATTTAGCTGGTACAGTTTCTTGTGGAAACAACAGAATTCCAAAATACACCACACTGAATGCTTATGGGTTATTACAAGCAAAAATCCCAAGACACCGGGAATTAAAAAGCGGAGTTCAACAAAGGAACACTGATATCGTCGGTTGATATGAACAAAGTTGTGCCAAGTCTTCCTTCTTTCCTTTTTCAAGTGGAGAAATAAACTGGGAAATGAAGCAGAAGGAAAGAAAGATTAAAAAAAAAAGACAAAAACCAACAGTTATTACAGAGTTACTGTTGTGCTTTATCTTACAGAGGCGTGTGATATCAGAGAGTTGCAAACAGCTTTAGCACATCTTAGCTGAAGGAGCATGACGTGTCCTGCACGCAGTATTCCTTTCTAGCAGACATGGGAATGCTCCTCCTCTGTCAAAAGGAATTTGGAGGGGAAACTGGAGTAGAATGCAGGGGAGACTGTGGCTCAAAAGATAGAAAGGGCAAGGACTGACAGTGATGTTAGCTGCTTTCCCCAGCTCCAGCAACCCCCAGGCAGCTTGGGCCATTTCACCACCCACAGTGGCTTGTTGCCGTGAGGAATGGCTCAGTTTATCTGCACCTAAAGCCACCCCTCAGGGAGGGTATGATCTTGTTCCCATTCAAATCACGGACTGGAAAAGTCATGCAGGCCTTGTGTCTAACAGCACTTGGATGCTTGATGTCTATGGGATTTAAACATATACTTGAGAGCTACTGTAAATAAATACAGCAGTGAGATAAATACACAGGCTCCTTCCTGAAGCTGCAACCTTTAGGCACTTATTACAGAAGAATCAAATAGCCTGAAAAAATAATTTGAACTTTGAATAGGTACACTTAAATCTCACTGACCTGGTACTAGATCTCACTATGGTGAGCCACGACCTGGGTTGAACAATGTGACACTCAAGTCTGTGATTAAATACCCTAAACTCAACCTAACTCATGCCAAACCTGTGCTGTCTTTTTTTATTTTTAACTTACCAGGACAGGCATTCAACATTTTAAACCAGGAGTGAAACAATGTTCTTACTCAGCCTCAACTTCTACGGAGGAGTTATAAGCTAACTTGATCACTTTTTACTTTCTTGCTAAGATTCACATAATGCTCAGTGAGGAATATATACACAGCAATTAGTTCAATGGCTGCACATCTTCTTTTGTCTGGTTGCTGCACTAGACTGCAGAACAAGGCCTCGTCTTTCTCTTGAAGCCTGTTGCCTTGAGTACCCAGTTAATATAGTTAATTAATATCTAACCATTTCCCATTCTTGCTGCATCAGTGTTACGAAACCCTGGAACTATTCTAGGTCACTCTGGTGCCAGCATTCATAAGGCTAATAAACTGTCACATGTATCTCATTCCATTTAGTCATGTTTACAGGTGATTCTGTAAGCCTTCTTTGCAGGAGCAACAGAGGCAAATGGAAACATGCTGAATACCAGGCATGTAATTTGAGAGCTGGGAATTAACTCACATCCACAGTCTAGCCTTCTGGTGAATCTCTTCTGGTTACTACCTGGATTGTCCATCTGAAGAAATCTCCCTTTTAGGAGTTAATGCCATATTACAGTTATGTCACGTAACAGCTGTTGCTAACACAGGGTTACATAAACGAAATGTTCAATTCCTGTCATTACAAGATCCCCGAGTCCCAACCAGCACGACAGCTATTATTCATTCATAGCTAACTTCCCTACAACAGCTGCGTGGAATGAGATGATCTTTTGAGAAAAGAAATCACTGAGACTTTGGGCCATCTTTTAACAACATTTGGGCACTTGAGACGCAAAAGGATCTTCAGAAACACTGACATATCAAATTCTAACTGATATGGTAGAAACAAGGCACCTACATGCTTTTAAAAAATTATTCAGATGCCTGTTTGCCTCTGTGCTTTCACCCTCTTTTTATAGGCATGAGGTATTTAAAGAATTACTGTTCTTAGTAAAAAACACCAGGACTGTGGCACTCATCATAATGAAAGGAAGATCTCTGAGACTGCATAAAAATTTATTTAAAACATAAAAAGGGAGAGTTTTTAATCCTAGGGAAAGTTATGTAACATGCTAATGTAAAAAACATTAAATGTCAACAAATTCTGCCAATATGTGTCCAGGGAGTTTGCAGTAATTCTCACTATAAAAGCATAACACTAGAAGGGAAATTTCACAAATTAATCAGTTTAAATATTTTATATCCATTTTTTTGTTGTTTTGGTTTTTAATGTATCGGCCATTCTTCAGTCACAAGCTATTGAGATCATAGATAAAAGAGAAAATGAATTACTCACTTATAATTATAATGAGAATGACTGCGCATACTACACCAAGGATGATCATCATCTATAAAAAGAAAGTTGAAAGAAAGAAAAAGAGAAAGTCAGGTTTTCACATGAAAGACATTAACCCCTCAGTTTTTTTGCTTTTACTTCGTGACTCGTTCCTCATACTTTTAACTCTTGTAAAGACTGCAACAGACTTGTTAAGGCTCCAAATTTAGTGTTGATTTTAAAACCAGCTGACCACTAGCAATGGACATAGCCTCCTGTCAAAGCTAGCCACTTCTTGCCCGTCAGCTAAAGAGGCAGTGACCAACCTCAAGCATTTCCAGCAGTAAAGAAAAAGTCAATTTCCAAAGTAAAACAACTCCAGTGGCTGGGTTCACACGTGGCCATGTACCACTTTATACCAGAGTCCCTTGACCCCTTTTCCCCCTGTTCCTGAAGTCAGTGAAGAGCTGGAGATGTCTAAAGCCCAGCAGCTATTTGTGCTGCTTTGTGTGCTTGTGCTGTTGAGAGAGGAAGCCCGTGCTAGCCAGAACAGTTTCCACACGGTTTCCAGCACGTTCTCCTGGAAATAGCTCATTGTAAGCAGGAGGCTGCTCCCCCAGGAACAGGTAGAGCAGAGGCAGCTGTGCACAGATCCCACCAGCACCGAGCTGTGTGGCTCAGAGGCCCCACTTGAGACTCACTGCAAGCTAACGAGCCCTCCAGGGATGCTGCAGTCCAGTGGCCATTATTACCCCAGCGAGTAGTAAGACTGAAAAACAACAAACATGGGCATGTCAAATCAAGGCCTTCATTCCTCCTAACCATGTGTCTGGAGGACAGAGCCAACCATTGGCTTGCAGGAGATTTTTTTTTTTTTAATTTCTTCCCTCTCTTTCCAGAGTTTGGGAGCCAGAGGAAGGATGGGGAGATTGTTTGTCAGGATAAAGCAGGAAGGGACAATGAGGAAAGCAGAATGAGGGCTGGTTTGAAGGTCTAGTGTAGTGCAGATCATTGTGGTGACTGCAGTCACGTGGGTGAACCTAACACAAAGTCTGTGCTTGTAGCTCCCAAAAGCCCTGCTTCCTGCACACTTCTAGACATATCAGTTGGGCAAAAGCTAAAAGAGGCCCAGAGGACCTACTCAGTTGAATTTCTAACCTAGATCCTTTTATTTCTGGAGTGTTTGTACATGTGGTTTACCCAGAATATTTTGTCTTCCTTTACATTTCATAGCACTGTGGATTGCAGAGACAAAGCAGACAACAGGCTAGCGAGGGATATATGTGGGATTCTCCCTTGGGAACAGGTGGTTTTATTTTGGGTGGACATAAGTAGTCAGCAGGAAAGTTGGTACTGGGAAATGGAAATGAAGCTGAACTTTTGGCATAGTGTTCATGTTGGTGGTGCATGAGTAGAAAGAAGCAAAGACGTGAGTCTTAGAAGAGTAAGAGGAGATGAAGTTTCTGGGTCCAAAATCCACAAATACTGGAGAAGGTGTGAAAAAGCAAAGGAGAGTGAGATTCCCTCTGCTCTTGGGAAAGGATTAGACTTTGAAGACAGCAGAGAAGGCAGCTGGTTGGTCAAAGTCCTGCTCTATCCTAACCAGCCCCTCTTTATAAAAGACTGTAATTTCCTCCCTTCTCACAGCAGTTTGTGGAATCCAGTTTGGGATATTTTTTATAGTTTACCGTCCTGAAGGAAAATCAAAAGGCTGATGATCCGCACAAGAAAAAAGCTTCCTTTCTCCCACTGCTAAAATTCACTGCACCTGATCAGGTTTAGCAGTTCACGCAGAGAACTGACATGAATTGACATGGAATGCTTTCCCATCCCTATCTGAAGGCACTGGTGAAGCATCAAAAACTGTATCTACATTTTACATACTGCAGAAATTATGGGTTCTGGTAAAGATCAAAGTTGCTTGGCTTCTGGAGCCTCGAGGTCAAGGCACCTCTTTCTCACCTTGACAAGAAGAGATGACTCAGAGGTGCCATCCTGCAGGCAAAGTCCCACTAAAAGCAAGTGAAAGCAATTCCTGCCATGCAGTGATTCTCAACAAGAATTTATATTCCTTACCTTGCAATTTTTCCACCAGTATTTCCTCTTCAGTTTGGCTGCACTGGTCTCAAACTGTGAGGCACCTGCTTGCAATGCATCTGCCCGGTTGTCAAGCTCCGACAGCTTCTGGTCTCTTTCCAGCACCTTGTCCACGTTCATTCTCATGATGTCGACCACCTGCAAAGGCACAGACGCACGTGAGGCCCCTCACACAGGAAAGCTGAGGGACGCCCATCTGTTCACACCCTGAAACATCACACGTCATCCTAAACCCAGCCATTTGCCATTATGATGTGTGAAGGCATTACCTGGACAGTGCCTCAAAATCCCAGCCTATGGAAACACAACCAGTGAGAACAAGGTGAGCACTGTGCTCAGATGCCCTTAAAGCCAGAAGACAAAGAGACATCATGAAATACCATAGTTAGTTTCATTAAAGTTTCTGATTTCTTTTATATAGATACAAAAACATGACGAAGACCTCTATACCACAATTTGATTGACATCACTAAAAACAAGCCATTATTTTCCTTATACATTTAATATCTTCCTCACCTGAACTAGAGAAATTACCTAGATGAAGGCCACTCTAAAGGGAACTGTATGCATTTCCTTACCAAAGAATTTTCTCATTCTGCAGATCTTTTGGGCAAGATGAGTTCTCAGCCATAATCTGAAGTCCTGCTTGAAACAGGAGGAGGAGAACATTTTACCTGAGCGAATTCAGCCTGAAGAGTAGCAGAGAGCTCATGCCACCTCATTGCCCAGCCAGTACACAACAGGTAAGGGCTGTTCATGCATATATTTTATACATTGGGTAAGATGAAAATCCTCTTCTAGCAAGCCAATAACTAAAGGAAATCCTGTAGAAATTCACCACTAATGCAAATGTCAGACAGTGTAACAATCTCAGTAAAGTTGCGTCCAAGTTTTCTAGCAGTGAATGAGGCTGATGGTCTGTTAATTCTCATATTCTATGATAAGGAATTCCATGCTATACATATTTAATAAAATTTAAGTATTACCTGCAAAAATCCAGAATTATTTAAAAGATACATTATTCAAATACAGTGAGATGAAACTGGTTGTGAAAGAATCTTTAAAAGGACTGGCAGAAGGTCTCAAAAGATTTGTTCCCCTTGTCTACCAAACCTAAACCAAAATGAAATGTTTTGGTCGATCCAAATTTTCTTACTTGCTTTTCCAAACCAAAACCTTCCAACCATTTAATATCACATAAAATAATAATAATAATAATAACAATAATAATAATAACAATAATTATTATTATTATTATTTTAAAAAGTATTAATTTCTCAGCTAATATTTAGTTGAGTTTTATCTCGGTACAATGATTTGTAGTGAAAATTTTAAACTGTTTGAAAATGCTGAAATAAAATACTCTACTATTTCCTACCCATTCTCTTAATTTTTTTTTTTTTCCCCCCAGAACTACTTATTGAATCTAACCTGGCTGCAGTGAACACTTGTCCAGACGAGATTTCATTTTTGTCAAATAAATAAATGTTTGCCTGGGCCTTAGAAAACAAGCTCTACGATGTCTGGAGGAATCAGACGAGAAAACCCAACAGGGGTATAGCTGAAATACTACACGGGCACGGGTCTAGCGTTAAAAATACCAGTGATTCCGTGCGGACCCCAGGTTTCCTGCGAAGCCGGGCGGCGCTGCCGCGGCTCTGCTGCCGCCTGCGGGAGGCGGCAGGAAAACAGCCGGGAAAGAGCCGGGAGAAAGGTCCGATCCCTCGGGGTGGCAGAGCAGCGTCACGCCAGTGACCCCACAGTGCTGGAAGTGCCGCGGTGCCTCCCTTGGCCATTCTGATCCGGTGGTTTCCCTGGTAAAAGGACCCGCTGGCCACGTGCTGTCCACGCCAAACCCGTATCACCGGCAGCCTCTCTCGCAAATGGAAGGCAAACCCCCCTGAATCCTGAATTTCACCCACATAATCCTCAAATCCAAGAGCTACTCATTGTCCCCTCATACTGGGCAAGAGTTCCCTCCCAATTTATGTCATCATCTTCACGAAAAGACACATTTTCAAGGGTCTGAGTGAAACGTGTCAGAATACAGAGTACCTTAAACACAAAGCAGGGGTTCACTGTCCTCACTGATGCCATCTCTATTGATCTACTTGAAGAGCCCTATGTATCTGACAGGCATCACTCATTTTTAGATCACAAGAGGCAAGTTTTTTTCATCTTTTAGGGACACTTACTTTTGCTGTCACTCACACAAACAATTCCAGGAACACCATGATGTCACGTGTTCAGGACAAGAAGTTTATTTCATTATTCTGACCCAAGACAAAAGCTAAAATGTAACATTCCTTTCCCTACTGGAAGAGACACTCCACTAATGACAGTAAAGTTAGTGGGATGTGAAAATCAGAGATAAAGAGAGAACCTAGTCTAGACATTTCTGCAGCCAGAGGATGTTGTGAACACATCCAAGCACCAACAATGGGGAGACCAGAAAGCCACTGTTCCAGATATTCAGCAAAGGTTCTCAGAAAGACAAAGCCCATTTTGGCAGGTGTATTTAACTCATCTTAAGAAATGCATTTGAGTTGGATATTTTGAGGTCTTCTCTACTATCTTTAAAGCATGCCTGAAGCTTTTGAAAACAGAGGCCTTTATGCATGTAAGTACATATTTTCTAATGTGTATTTTACCAAATTGGCATTTAAGAATCACACAAGCTCTGCGCACTTCACCACAGACAGTGAGCAATTAGTTACCTAAGTCTTTGGAGGGGTTTAACAATATTCTGTCCTTAATACCCAGCACACAAATGCACACAGCAGGTGTGTGAGGATGCTACAGCTGCTACTGTGCCTCTGGTGTGCTCAGGGACTGCACCCAGGAGCAGTGGTGTGCTCATCACTCCCATTCCCACAGCAGTTAGATGGACACTGGCATTACAGCCAAGGTGCAACAAGATTTTAAGGATCCAAGCTGGAACAGGTCCTCCAAGATCAAGAAAAGGAGTGGGGATTCGTTAAAGATGCTGTTATGATATCATGTGTGGGTGCCTTTCTTTGGGAATAAATTGTGATGATTAATCAATAGAGCTCTTGCTAATGCACACAGCCCTCAGCTGCTCAACTCTGATGGTTTTAACCTATCTATGAGAAGCTGATGGTCTGTCTCTGTGAAACAGTCTGTGCAATTAGCATCTAACCTTTAGGAGTGCAGGAACACACTAGAAGAGCTGCTTCCACTATGATATTTCCTCCTAAGCAGATTGACTGGGAGGAATTCCTGAGTTGGCACCCATGCCCACATTTAATCTGCCGAGCTGTTACAGGGATGTTTATATTCAGAATCTCTCTTGTACTGTCTGCCTCCTCATAACCGCCGTCCTTTGATAAATCTCATTTCCCAGATCCACTGCCTTCAGATGAGCAGGAGCTGCACAAGGGAGGAAACCAACCACAGCAGCACCCCTGTGGTGCACAACAGATCGCTTGGAGCCACCTACCTCATCCACCTGGGCTTGTGTCTGCTGCAGCCGCTTGTTGCTGGACACATTGGTAGCAGGAGGAGGCCCTGCAGCCCCTGCAGCACCAGTGGGACCTTGGGTAGAAGCTGGAACAGACCTAGATCGAAACCAGAGAACGTAAGTGACTGAAACCACCTTTACTTGTTCACTACCCCTTCTCTGGAACCAGTAGAAAGTACCTATCTCTTCAAAGAACTTTTCCATTGTTTCAACCCATGTTTTCCATTCCTGGATCACAACCCTACTGTTCCATTCCTTCTCACACTACAATCAGTTTTCATACTATTTCTTGATAGGACTTTATCAAACTCTTCCACCTCCCTTGCTGCCTTTCTAAACAGCAAACAATTCAGATTATCTACCCTAAATTAGGCCACTGGCCAAACTGATCACAGGCCTGACTAGCAGGGCAGAGCTTACATCCCACTAAGGAAACACACTCTGCTCTGGGTACTTTGTGTTAACGCAGTAAGGGCCAGGGCTGTGACCCTGTCTTCCATCTCAGTGTGCTGAGTAAAGCACTGCCCTGCTCCTCGGTGGCTGGACTTCACCAAGTAAAGATAAACAGAAGGAGAGGAGAAAGAAATGGAGGAGGAAGTGGGGTGAGAATTGCACACAGCATGGGGTTAGTCATCTCTGGCATTCAGCAGTGCTGAACCTCCCCACCGGTGGGCACCAAATGCCCACCAGAGCAGCTTAAGCATCTGCCACAGACCCTGGACGAGTATTTGCAGCAATGCTGGGAACAGAGCCCTGATCTTCTGCACAGCAGCTCTTAGGCTTCAACACTGGCCTTCTCCAGTTTGCTCTCTAACAAAGGACAAAACAAAGCATCCTGAAAATCTAAGAACAGATCTGGTCTGTCTCAGAGTATGAGTTTGTGCAGACAAATCACCCTGCCAGCCTGAACAGGGTCTCTTAACCCTGGCCACTCATCCTTCACACCCACGCTTAACCTGTCAAACCTCACCTCTTCTTTCAAGGGACCCCTCTCACTTCTCCCTGCAGGGAAATAAAACCCTTCCTGAAGATGCAGAGGAAATCCCTAAGCATGTGAACTGAAAAATATCACAAATCCCACTCATGCATTACCAATGCCTTCCCACAGTGACAGACTGAGAGAACACAGTGTTTCTCTGTGAATCATTCCCTTCTACATCCTGGGGTCTGATTAATGCTGCTGGAATTATGGCCTCATTAATACACTGTCAAAACGCCTGGGGACACTAAAGTTAGTTCCCCAAAGGTACCTTAAGCTGCAAAATTCAGTTTGACAGTATTGCCTGAGGGCTGAGATCCCCGTGGATAACACTGACCCTCAGGAGCACTCGGAGATGGAGCAGCTGTTTGCAGACCTGCAGCCCTGCTGTAGCTTACACTTGTGTTTAACTGTGGGTGAGAGTGTCATCAGCAAGCTTTAGCTGAAAGAAAAGAAATTGAGCCGTGCACTACTTGCTCATCCTTTGAGGACCTCACAGCCACAAATAAAAACATAAAAAAACAGATGCTGCTGCCACCTGCCATGGAATCACTCCATCGATGGCCACGGGCCAGCATCCCAACAAGATTTATTCTGAGTTGTCACAAAGGATCAGAATTTGACTATAATGTACATCACACTCACGTAACACAAAACAAGATCTCCCTGGAGCACCAACAGCTTCAAAGGGAGATCCTGGTACAACAACAGAGCTAAAATGGAAATTGTAAAACTTCTTTGCAGTTAAGGAAGTAAACAGGCACTTTCCCAATCAACACAAGCAGAATTTTTTCTGTGGAAACACTGTGTCACTACTACAAACATTAAGAGAGCTCCTCTCTTGAGTTACGCACTGTTAGAATCCCAGAGACTACAGAAGGGGAGTATGTGAGAAGAGTTTTTCCCTGCCACATGTTTTGCTGTAAGCATAGCTTATAAATGCAGTGATGTTCTTGGTCAGAGCTACGAGAGAACTCTGAAGTTTGGAGCTCTGCCATGTACCTTTTCTGCCTAGTAATTCTCATCTTTTTTTGCACCTCCCAAGCTGTCCTTAAAATGACTTGACATACAGTAGACACTTTCAAGGTTGTTCTCTTCCAGCATTCTTGCTGCCATCTAATTTGGTTTCGACTGCATTTTCTGGGGCTTCTCTGCTCCCTGCATAAGGGAGGGAAGGATGGGAAGAACGGGTGTTTTTACAGCTGCCCTGACCATCCAGCAGGAGTTACTGCAACCACCGAAGAGAGATGACAATCTTTATGCTAAGGCACAGCAAGCTTGTAATTAACATACCCATCTTAATTAATTACCTAAAATCTAATTCCGGAGTAACCAGAGCTGGGTGCTGCCTGCAGTGCAGAGCTACTCTTTCCAAACCTTTTGTCTCTGGAGCTGTGCTCTCCTCACACAGCTAGAGCAGGTTCAGGGTCAGAGCCCTGCGCTGCCCCAGGCAGAGAGCACTGACCCAGGGAGAGAGGGACAGCTCAAATTCCCAGCCAGGCTCGACAAAGGCAGCCCCGAAGCTCATGGCTTCAATGCCACCAGCAGCTCTTGCACGTTACCAAGGCAGGAACCCTCTCCTGTCCTGAGGCAACACACAACATCCAAAACAAACACACAAGATACCTGCATCCCCTCCTGGCCTCCCAGGGCACTACAGAACAAGACAGAGGGGTCTCAGTGCCTCTGGCTCTGCCCTACCAGTGTGTGAGCCCTGCAGAAAGCATCCTGGCTGGGAAGAAGGCAGCACCTCGGTGTGCTAATGCAGCCCCAGTCCCACACAGCAGCCAGTAAGAGTTCGGGTTTGAACCTAAGTTTTCTGGTAAAGAAGGGAACTGAAGACCTGCATCATTTGAAAGCACAGACATTCTCTGTGATATCACAGTGCAAAAATCCTAGAATTGAAGTCCAGCCTACATTTACATAATTCTTCTATTATTGCCTCTGTACCATGTCATATCGGTTTATAATTTCTCAGAAGCGTTATTCAAAGAAATTTATGCAAAAATATTAGCACTATGTTGGGGAAGCTTCCTTTTGAAATACATGAAGCGTCACAACTTTAAAGTACAATTTTTCTTGGTCTGGCATGATTTTGGGGAGCTACAAAAGAATGCAAAATCCATATAAAAGCTCCATCACTAGGCCCCTAGCCATCAGACTTATGTACTTTTTTTAGGAAAAGGAAAAATTTACCATTGCTGCTGAGAACCTCCATTCCCAAGAACAAGTCAAATTAATTCTGAAAGAGGAACAAAATTCTATTATTGTTGGTGAAAAAGGGTAGGAATCCCTAGCAAATACTCTTAAATGGCAACCACTCTGTGACACCAGAGCACTGGAATACACTCTGGGAGAGTGATGAGTACACTTACTTCAGGACAAGTACAACTCAGCAGCCAGGTCAGCCTTTATATAACATCAGTTCCATCCCCACAAGCCAGATTTGGATCAGTTAGCACATGAGCAGCCCGACAGACTGAAGGCAGTGCAGGGTCTGTGTATGCAGCCACCTTGGAAGAAACATTCAGGGACTATCTGAGTGATTCAGCAAAATGGTCTCAGCTGACTCAGACATCCTCAGCTCTTCTAGTTGGGCCTGAAACTGGTAGGTCAAATTCATGACTAAGAGATTTGTCATCTCGCTTCGATGTTTTGGAAGCAAGTTGCTATTTAGATCTGACAGTTAAAGGGAGCTGCAACTCTTAATTAAAAGAGAACTGGAGATATCCAGTGTTACTGTTTTGCGTTTCAGCACTGGCTGAAAGAACATTAAGGATAATTGTGTATCTAATATTTTGGGAAACCATCTGACACACACTTTCATTTTTGTTCCTATGTGTGAGCTACAGAGCAGAATTTTTTCACTTTGTCAGGCTAAGGAAGGGAGATGCACGATGCAAATACCAGGAGAATGCCAGGCCACCACTGTGACTTGGTACAGTTCATATTAGGACCTCCAAGGCTGCTTTCAGCATCTTCTTTTATCCATCCAAAGTGCTTTTTAAAGCCTCCAACTACAGGACCTAATCCCTTCAAAGTCTTTATCCTAACAACACTGCAATAAGCTAAGGAAAAGCTATTATCCCCACATATGGCTGGGAAACAGGTACAGGGGGATTAAGTGACTTGCTCCATGGCACAGAAAGCCTGTGGCAGAGCAGCCCAGCCCTCTTCATTGTCACCCTTCTGCTCCCCTCCAGCTACTGACTCAAGTCAAAGCTCACAACCTATTTCTAATAGCAGGAGTTATTTTCTCCCCCTCAAGACTCAAACAGTGAGAAACACAGCTAAAGCTGACAGCACAAGGAAAGTGAGAATCACATCAGACAGCTTTAGGGGGTGTCAGCAGGCAAAGCTCAGGGGAGGGGCAGTGAATGTGCATCAATGCAGCAGATTTGACTAATGATCCCTACCAAAAATGAAATTAAGCAGGCAATTTTTTAAGAACCCCAGTTTGAGTCCTCTTTCCTCAAACCCTTTCCCTGTTGTTCAAATAAAACAAAATTGCCCTGCCTCTCTTCCTTTTTTTTTTTTTTTTACTGTTCAGGTATCATATTTGTGTAATACATATTTACTGTTGTAACTTACGTATATTTAAGATACTCTTTTTCCATATGGACCCCTTCAAAAGGCACCTACCCATCTGGGCTTCGCTGTGTAAGCAGAGTCTGACAGTCTCTTCTTTCAAAGGCACTTGAAAAATACACCAAAAAAACCCTGCTTTGTTTAACTGTAAAATAAATCAGAACACTTCCATAGCTTTGTACTCTTGAGATTTAACTCTAAAACAATTATTAAAATTAGCTACAAATGCAAATTTATACACTGCTTCAGTGGCTATGCATGTCAGCGAAGATTCCGGCCCAAAGAGTAGCTGCAGAAACAAACCCATCTCCTGTTGTCCCCAGTGCAGAGAATGTTCATCTGTGAATTGAGATGCACTGCAAAGCTTTGAGCCACGGAGGATCTCTAAGGAAATAAAGGAGCTCTGTAGCCCTGGGGGTTTGCTGTTAGTTTTGGCCTTGCTTTGTTTATTCCTATGCAGTAACAGCTAAACCAATTTTTCCACTGGTAGTTTGCAGAGAGGGACTTTTACCGACAGTACGTTGAGTCTTCTGCATTCTGGAGGAATTTGCAGGTTTCCAGCTTACTGTTAATCAGATGCTACCACATGGGATTTTATTTCTGCAGGAGGTCAGTTTAGCCAACACCAGCAAAAAAAGCTTTCTTATCAATCAGCGTGGCTATATGAGGTTTGACCCAATCCTAACAAAATCCAGTCTAATAAAGAGAGCAGATTAAAAGTTCTGTGCTCCTCTATTCACATGTCATCTCTCAAAGAAATTGATATTTAAACTCCTTAAGATTCTGAGCCTCCCACACCCAAGTCCTTAACTGTACAAACTTAACAATAGCATGGGCCTACCACAGTTGTGCGTGGACAGTCATGTTTCTCTTTGTGTCCAGGAAAGAGACATTACTTATCCACCCCAGCACCTCCTACCAAATTTTTTGGTTTTCCCATAGTGAAATGGGATAGTGTCAAATGGCAGGTCCTGTTACTCTTAGAAAACCACACACTAATTCTGTCAGGAGAGGTGTAGAGAAACTTCTAGCACTCCCATAAAATTAAGTGTTCTTCAGGTTCTCATTCTTCTTACAAGTAGATAACGATGTTCTCTGCCTGCAGGGTGAGAGGACTCTCCAAAAGACAACCCTGGCTGGAGACCATGACCTCCCACTTCTGAGACAATGCTCTCAGTAGGGTAATTTGCTTTTCAGTTCAGTTGCCCACTAATTGTACGTATTTCAGATTTCTAGCTCATCTTCCCCCCTCCAGTTATTAACTAGCCTATTTTAATAGGCTATGTTTATCCTTGTTTTCATTCTACAAACCTCACTTTCGCAGGGGAACAAAAAAAAGCTGCTCAACAGGAGTAAAGAAAGCCATGATATCATAAAACTGGTTAGGCTGAGGAGATAATTAGCTGATTGATAGAGGAGTATCACTGCTGGGCTAGTGGACATTTGCATACCGTGGCTGGAGGGATTTTCAGACTACAGAAATATGTTTTCAGCCCTCTGAGATCTCACAGAGGGAGCAGAATTAGCTCCCAACAACAGCAAGCAGGCTTCCTTCACTTACAAGGGAAGCATCACTGCTTGAACAGAGATGTTCTTAATTGGGCTTTTTTTCTATCTGAGCCTTTCAGTATTCAGCCAAAATGTGACTATTGACAAGTAAATGGCTACAGACTTAAACTCAGACTCATTCCATTCTATGACTATCAAACTTCAAATTATTCCTCGTGCTATTTGTAGTAACTGTGTAATGAGTAATAGTGAATCGGTGGTAGAATAAAACCCCACATATAAATGAAATTAGCATTTGAGATGTCTTAATTTTGTGAAGAAAGTTGTGCTTTGAACACAGTTCTGTTCTCAAATGTGCTTTTCATGTATCACCAACAATATTCTACAAGGACTCTCCCTTATTACCAAATATTTACTCTGATCACCAGCCAAAGGATAATACTCTGCATTTAATGTCCTGGGAACACATTTAATTAAATATTCCCACTAGTTTATTATGACTGCATTAACCATCTGGTGTGCTAAATATGCACACAGAGGAAAAGGAGAGGAACCCTAAGACATCATCTTTAATTTGATCAACATTTGTTAAGTTAGTAATGACCAACTGATTTATCTTCTCCAGTATCTTCTATTCAAGCCAAATGAATGTTGCTTACAAAACCACAAACACCTGAATTCTAAATCATGCCAGTTAGTCCAGCCAAATGATTTTTGTGACAAGCACAAGAATCTTCCAGAAAGAGTTACATTATTTCCATAATTTCCTCTAAATTATAGCCTTCACAACAACCAGCAGTGGTGACTCAGGTGGAGTTCCTCCCGTTAGTCAGAAAAGTAACAGAAGGCAGGGTCCCTTTTCCAAACTATCAACACCACAGAACTTTTTAGACCCTTCTTTCCGCTTGCTGTCATCTTTTGCAAAGTCCGTGGCTTAAGACAAAGCCAGCTCAATGCAGGGATGTTGCTTCATGGGTTAAGCGCTGCTCGTGCTTTGCAGAGTAGTGCATGGATTTGCTTGAAGGACGATTGAGGATTAGAAGAGTCAGGGTGTGAGTGTTCATGTTCTGTATTTGCAAGTCAAAAACTCGGAACTACAGTATAAAAGCCAACCATCTACCATACCCTAGTCTTAAGTGCTCATTGATCCAAAAAAGCACCTGCACATACAAACCAGTTCTGCCATCCCACTGGACCAGTCTCATCTTGACATCTAACTAGGCAAAAGTGGGGTTTAATGAAATTGTAGGGAGCTAATGAGGCAGACAACCAAGCAGACAGTCACCATTGTAACCTGTAACCTACCTGACCCTCTGAAAAGAGCTCAGTGTGCTACTTAAACTGCACCTAGGAACAGTGCTGACCCAGACTACCCAAATCTCAGCTCTAACACACCGTTGTGTGGGGTTTCATTTTCACACCATAGCACTTGCCTCTCCAAAAGCAGGGGCAGTGAAGAGAGCTCTACTCGGGTTTCTGTGGGAAAAACTGCCAGAGGGAGGGCAGAGGTCCCTCATTCTGAGCTGGCTCAGGGGGCAGCCCCAGGCACCTCGCTGCTGCTGGTGAGACCTCTGCTCCCCTGCTGCCAGCACGGCACCGGCACCGCGGGGACCTTGCCCTGGCAAACCTCTGCAGGAGACTGCCCGGATCTGTAGCTCATCTCAGACCAAATTACAGATATTTTTTCACAGCCACAAGGACTGCAAATTTATATACTTACATACAGAGCACTGCAACAAAACTCCAACCAACTCTAAAGTAAATCTCCTTTTGAGGTAATTTCCTTAGACTGACCTGTGTCTTCAGCCAATTTTAGTCCCATACTGTGTGTTTTTTCTTGGAAAAGGGTTAATTCTCATTTGCTGATATGAAACTAATTGTAATCTTTATACTAAATGAGATTTATTTTCATTGGAGAATGAAAGCAAATACAGGTGTAAGCAATAATAAAAAACCTTTCTCTTAATATTTATACTGATATTAACATTATATTGTAAAAAGAGACAAATGTAATTTATTGTTTTCTACATTTTGGTGTTTAAATTCATAATTTGCATCAGGCTGCTTTCAGATAGAAATTAATTTGGTAAAACATATGGAAAATCATTTATGTGACATGTTCATAATAGTTAATAACTAAAATCTATCTTCAGTGCAATGTCTACACAGTAGAACACCTAAACATCGTATTGCACTAAAGTAAATTTCTAGAAGGAAGTGTTATCTCTAGTTCCTAGGTAGTATTGTTTGCCCCTTCTATTAATTCTTACAAGATTTCATAATTGGCAGGTTTCAGGCTCTTGAAATAATTTCTCTTCACTAGCTGAAAGAACACAAACTTTTTTTTTTCCTTTTTTAATGTTTTTTGATGCTTTTCAATCTGTTAACCTTGAGTTATGATTATGATATGTTATCTGGGTTATGATATGGGCTAAAGGCAATAAAACTGGCACAAAGATCAGGTCTGTAGTCTAATTTTTGTCTCAAAATGGTTACTATTTCAAGCCAGTTCAATTTAGATTAAATCTAGTGTATGTAAATGAACACACTGTTACAAAAAATACCAGAATTTCCTTTTACAAAAGTTCCTTATACTCCATTAGCCCCACATGTTCTTATGTTAACGTGGTTCATTTGAGCTGAAGTGGTCTCTAAACCCCTGAGAGCTCCTGACTTTGCAAGGTGCATTGGCAGCAACCTTTGTCACTTCAGTAACTTCAGTTCCTTCAGCTCTGTCCTGCACACTGAGGTTACACACCTGGAACAGTAACACAAAGACTGACCATCCCAGGAAGAGCTGCACTTTTCTCCCTAGAAAACTTCATTAAAGGAATTTTAGTTTATAAACAGGAAAGTGCTTTTACTGGGCATAAGAAGACACAATCCCCCACCAACTACAGTGACTAAACCCCAACAAACCAAAACAAAGAAGAGATTCAGCAGAGGAGTCAA
Organism: Edolisoma coerulescens; assembly: GCA_013397115.1. Lineage (NCBI taxonomy): Eukaryota > Metazoa > Chordata > Aves > Passeriformes > Campephagidae > Edolisoma > Edolisoma coerulescens. The sequence goes on from VWZW01007004.1 coordinate 1,789,184, forward strand.
ATCCTGGATCACACAAAGCCTTTATTTTTCTTGCCCTAAGTTACTGATGTGAAATTAGGGAAAGAAAAATCTGATTGTAAACACACAACACTGGATTAAAGCATAAATCACCAAAGTATACCAGGCTGTGAGAGAGGAAGCCTGACAGAACAAAGCTTTACTCAGTGCCTCGGTGAGATACATCTGAAACAATGCAAGAATGAAACAATAAATAGACTGAAAATGAGTCAGTATCATTGCTGCCATTTCTTATTGGAAGATAAGAAATGCAATCTGCCTTGATAACAAACTGCAGGGCAAAGAGATACACAGCAAACATGCTGCTAGAGAAACGTTTCAAAAACTCAGGACTCTAAAGCTAGAGTACATTTGAAGAAGCCCAGTGATGTTAAACACCCTGGTCTACCAGACATTCCAGATTCACAAACCTGTCCTTTGAAGCTCCAGAGAAATCCCTGAGGACACAGGTTAGTGGAAATGGCCAGCCCTGAGCAAAGTCCCTATTTCTGAACAGCTGCTGATGTGTTACATCGTGGTTGGACATCACCTATACTTCTCATGCAGAGCAGTAAGACCATCCACTGTTTCTAACCTTCTGTGTAGGCTTCCAGTTTCGTGGGATATACCCTAAGGAATAAACAGGCAGCAGCTGGGCAGGGAGTGGGAGGGAAGGATCAGGGTAGAGTTTGACTCAGCCATCCCCTACTCACTGACTCATGTGCTGGTGCAGAAGAGACTGCTGTCATTTGCTGCTGGTTGTAGACAGTTAAAAGTTAACTCTGGTACAGAGAAGCAGGGAAGGCTCTCAAAGGAGTACTAAGATTGATAAGCTTTCCTTGCTTTCAAGTAATATTTACTTAAGAGTGAAGGAAGTTTTTTGTGCCTGGCTTTTAAGAGACTCAAATTAAAACCTAGGAGGCTTTAGAGCTTCCCATTTGCCTATACATCCCTAAACTTCCCAGCATTAGTGATGCATTTTAGAAGCAAATCAACTCTTAACATGCTTGTTTGTTTGTTTTTAAAGTCACAGAAACAAAAAAACAGCTGAAAGAAAGTACATTTCCATGAGCAGTGAAGTGTTTTTGTAGCCTGTCTACATACGCCACTGCTATTCAGTGGCAGTTTCATCACAGCTAAACTTTATAGGGAAATTACCATCTCTGCTTATATTAAAGCTTAATTATCAGGAGGCTTGTTAAGTTTAAATCTTGTCTAACTGCTTGGCCAAGAAAACTGCAGCAAATATTTTATCCCACCTATTCATTACTTGAATAGCAGTATGTCCAAGTGTTAGAGAACAGCAAAGGTGTCTGTACAGGGAGCCAAACTTCCACAAGTTCTCCCCAAAAGTCACGTTCAGTTCCCGAGGAGCTCCCACGGAGCACAGCTGTCATTCACAAGTGACAGTGTCCTACCACAGGTGCTCCACCTTCCCACAGCGCTGGGATTCACACACAATGCACCTTCTTCCCAGTTTCAACATCCATCAATTCCTAAAACTACATTCCCTTTAACCAATCAAATACATTAAAGCAAGAAAGGGAAACTTCTCATTTCAAGTTCTCATTGAACTAAAAAACTGCCAAAAACACAGAATATTTTTAATAAAACAAAACCAGAGCTTTAAAGACCTTTTAAAGCTCTTTGAGATTATTTTGCCAAATAAATCGCTTGGTAAACAAATGTAAATTCATTAAATACCTCCTAACAGAAAATTATGAATGATATTGAAACTTAAAATGTGTAAAGTAAGATTGGTCTGTAACATTACAGCCACCTCTCCTAAACTCCCCATCCTCATGGGATCACCGAGAGCCTTGTAGTTTCTCCTTAGGCTAAGCTCCCACCTTCATTTTACCATCTGTCTTTCTCTCAAAACTCTGATTTTTTTTAATGAGCATCTTTGCTTTACACAGAGATCTATGTTTAAATCACATTTCCAGAACCCCTGGTGCGATTTCTGATGCTCACAGGCATACTCTGTGGATCAATGCTGTGAACACCTGTACATTTGCAAAATGCTACAGTCCAGAAACTGAACTTCAATTTTACTTTTTCTTCCCCCAATAAATCCATAAACATCTACTAATCCAGTAAAGACCAGTTTACTCCAGTTGTATCCTTCAGTTTTGTTACATTCAAGAGACTGCCTTTTGCTATTTGTGAAAATGCCTAAACATTTTCCTGCCTGAAAATCTACAGTGAGTTGCATCATTATAAGCAGCCCTTGGGGTTCTCTGGGTAAATGGAAACAGTCTCCTCCATGTCTGCTGAAGGAGTATTTCTATTTTGCTTTCCATTCATCTGAAACTTGGGAATTAATTACTTTTACAATACTTCAAAAGTAACCACTTGTTTCTCATCTCCTTCTTTGGAAATAAAAAGTCATTGGGATTGAGAAGGAACATTTGAGATTTAAATTTGTGCTTTAAAGACTTAGTCAAAATTTGAATTGTCCACGTTATTCAAGTGACAAGAAGAACTGGTGAGAATCATACCTGGGACAAAACACCATATTTACAATCAACCATAAACTCATGTTTATAGAAATAAAGAAGTCAGATGACTGAAGCATTCCCATAGTTAGCATTCCCTGCCCCCAAAGCTACTCTTCAAGCTCTCTCAGTCTTTCCATCTGTGTTACATCCCTTCAAGGACAAGGTATTACCTCCTGCTACTACAATTCTGATACAGATACCTACTTCAGAAGCAAATGGTATTCATGCATTTTATTTCCATAAAAAATACAAATAACTTTCTACCGCTATCCCAACTAAATATTGGGAATTACATCCACTTGTCCCCAATAAATTCAGCCTACCCACAGCAAGATTCAATGCACTGATAGAGTTATTACTTTTTTATTACTATTCCTTTTTGGCCTCCGCACTGGAGCCATCACTCTGGGGCAGTGCTGTGGTGCACTGGCACGGCAGGTTCCAGACTCCCAGTTCTCCCAGCATTACTGGGAGCCCTGGTTATGGCACACCTGATGACAGGCAAACAGAGGAAGGAATGTGCAGGGCTGGAGCCAGTTCCCTAGGTAACCAAGCGATGTTTTAAAAGGGAAAGTGGTACCACGGTGATAAGTAAATAAATGCACACAATGAAGGCCCGCACACATGACTAACTTTCCTAGATACCACAGACAATAGAGAGGGGCAGAACATGTGAATTTATGGATCTTGTATCCGTGAAGAAACAGACAAATTTCTCCCCAATGAGGTGGCTGAATAATCCCCTCATTCACAAGTTCCTTGCAGGCAGCCAGGAGCACTCTGCCTCCCAGCTCTTCTCCTCTTACCTCACCGTGACTTTCCCAACTCTCCTTCCCATCACAAACAGCTACCAAGCAACAGGAGGTTTGCAGAGAATGAGCCACTCCCTGTGGCTGACAGGCTGAGTGCAGGATGGAGATGAGTGACCTGCCAATGCACAGCCCAGAGTCACCGTGCTTCCTGAAAGCCTGAAAGCCAACGTGGTCACTGCAGCAAAACTTAATAAATGAGAAGTGCTTTAGAAGGATTCAGTTGTAAGCCATGCCTTATAACTCTCGCAGACAGATGGTGTTGGCCTAGGAAGGAGACTGCTCTGTGCTAGATGCACAGCTGACAGATGCCAGTAAGCATTTCATACCAATAAGGCACCTAAAAGTTAATTAAACAATACTTAAATTAGATTGTATTTAGATGGTAATAGGAAACCATGAGGCTTTGGACTGATAGTAAAAATTTTGGGAACTAACCATGCAAGGTCAGTCAGTTCCCAATGTAAGCAACTGATTTTGACATAACTGGGAGTGTTTCTGGCAGAAAATTTCCTTCTAAACGAGGTTTTACTTTTCTTTTTTTTTCTTCCACCAAAACGGAACAATGGAAAAGAGAAAATTGATCTGAAAAAGAACTGAAGAGGTCATCTTGACCACTCCCTTATCTCCAGGGCTGACTGACTGGTACTTCACACCTGATACAGGTTTGTCTGCCTCAGCCTTGTCTGTTCCTTTCCCCAGCAGTATTTGTATCACACATTCTGAGGCTCACTCAGCACTTTTAACTCATCCAAGCTCCTAAGGCCCCAGACAGAGACATAAATCCTTGCAAGCACGCTTTGCAGTACTTAGTGCTAGGGCCCCTACTGAGGGGGCCCAAAGTGTATCTGCAGCACAGGCCCTTCCATCACGAGTCAGCTGAGAGACCACAGCATCCAGAAAAGAAAGAATTGTGACTTATGAATAGGAGGAATCTTGGTGCCTGCATGAGAACCTTGAAATCAAGCTCTTTATTTTATCCACGACGTCCTAGAGTGGCTGAATATCCATAGAGAAATTCAGTACAGAAATGAATAGAAGTAATTTTCCTTGCTAGAGTTTGGTAGAAACCACACCTGTTCCGGAGAAGTGCCTATGAAATCACTGGCAAAGTGCATTTTAACCAGTTCTGTGCCTATTCTCTTTATAACTGGGTTGCTTCAATTCCCTAGTTTTAATTAGAACTAACTTGTTAAAAATAATTTAATAATATACTCATAAAAATCTTGAAATTTGCAGTCTGTGACCTGCTGCCCGTGAATATTTAAATTATTTAACTGAGACAAGTATTATCAGAAAGACAAACTACAGTGTTACTGGGAAAACAGATTCCAGCATTCAAATGGAGGAGAAAATTACAGAACTAGTCCAGCTGAAATGAACAGACCACATTTCCCTTTTTTCCATGAGATTTTAAATAAAAAACAACTAACAGCTTATGAGTAATCCACTGAATACAAGTTCTCAGAGATTACTTTCACATGATTTAAAAAAAATTTTAGATGATCAGACTTCTCATAAGCAATTCTGAATTGAGAAGTTAAACAATAACCTGTGAAGTATTGATTCACTTCAAAATCATAGAAGTTACTATCACAAGGCTTTGTTATGCTATTTAAGAACCTAAAGTAATTCCATAAATAGGTAAGCATGAATATATGTGCATGTGTTATTTCAAGACCATCAACCATCAGAGCTCAGGGAGATGTTAGACATTAGATTATTCTCCAGTCTAGCAAACAAAACCATAATGATCTAGGATTAGTGGGTTATCAATTCCAATGGTTAAATGAAGGCTAAATTTCAATTTAAAAAACTTGAACATCAACACACTAGTCCCTGCTGTAATTCAAAAAACTTGTAATGACTTAAAAAACTGAACTGTGAAATAATATATCTAGACAACACAATAAATCAGAATTTAATGGCATTTTGGCCTTAGTCGGTGTTCCAAACTGCAGTTCATTTGGAAAAAAATCAATTTCTAGCTGAATTATTTTGATTTTTATCAATAGCTGCTAAATTAAATTCAGATGAAGTATATATTCGGTGATTATGCTAATCTCTCCACACTGCTACATCCAGGTTATTCAAGTAAATGAAAGGTAATCTGTAACTTGCAGAAAAAAACAATTTTGTTAACAATCTCACCTTCTGGATTGTTGCTTACTTTAAAGGTTTTATTTTGCTCATATACTGTTTATATAGTCACTAAACACTAAGAGATTCTCAAATCCTTTAGGAGTTAAAAGAACAGCATTCAGTTTTCAGTAATGAACCAGTAATTACCACAGTCTCACCAACATCATCCAGCCAAGCAGGGTTAAAGCAAGCTGTGTTTTACTTTGTGCTCACACAGGGGAGCAAACACGATGAAAAAATTCGATTCAAATTTCTTTTATCAATGGAGCAACTGTTTAGTTTCTTACTCCTCTCTTGCATTCCGCTATAACCTTCTCTGGATGAAGCTGTACCAAATTCCCTCCAGCCAGTTTCCTGCGGAATCAGGACCTCACAAATGTTAGAACAGTTGCAGTAATTTTGTTGCATTCCCATGCATTCCAGAAGCCATCAGATGTAACGCACCCCCGTGCCTACCTGGATTAACAGCAATACTTCCAGGAGCTTCAAACTAGCACAAAAGAACAGTTTGCACGTGGTTATTGATATCCTGACACCCCATAACCACCTTCTATGGCAACTTTCCAGAGAACCTGCAGCTTACTTCCACATAGAACCTTCCTAAACAGTACCAGAATGATAAAGAACTTTCTAACACCTTCTTCTAAACATTTTTTCTTATTAAGACTTTGACTAACATTTCACGGGATTCAATAGATTTGAAGGGCCTGATTTTCTGAAAAAGACTTTTTTTAAGAGATTGCAGTACTACTTTGTACTGGGATTTTTCTTGTTGTTTTGGGGTTTGGGTTTGGTTTTTGTTTGGTTTTTTTTCTGGTTGGTTGGTTTTGTTTTAAAAGAACTTCAACTCAGCCTTCAATCTTAAACATGCAGAGTTTTACATCTGGGACTAATTACAGACATTATGTAACTCCCTACCTGATGGTTTGTGCAGGTAGGTCAGAGATTTTTCTTGAATTCAGTAAGATTACTGTCCCACCACCGTAAAGGAAAAGGGGCTAATCTGACACAGGTATTTTTCTGATGAGAAATGCCTTGATGAATTGCTTTTAATCTGAAGAACTTTCTAATCACGTAAATTCGGAGCATTCTGTCAGTGAGTAGGTCTGAATCACACATCTTTGGTTTAACTCATACAGAAGTGACAGCAGCTTCAGCACCCTGTCATCATCTTAAGAAAGCAATTATAGTAAAATATTACTGTCACAACTCCACAGTGTATCAGGCAATGTCCAAGGGGCTTTTGATAGTGGGGTATAGCTCCATCTTACCACTTTAGATGTCCTCCGGTGCAACTGGAGACAACAGTCAATGCCCAAAAGGAAAGAATATTTTCATTGGATTATCATTTGTATGTTAGTTTGCTTGGAAATGAAATGCATCAAAGCAGGAGAAATATTCAGTCCACTGGCTTATTTATTTATAGAACGAACTCTCATGGTATATTATCATACTTCTTCTCTTTGTATACATTTCTGCCTTTTTTTGTGGTTAGGGTCCCCTAGGAGCTGTTACTGGTACTGAGCCTTATCCCTTCTACTGGTCTAAAACATCAGCACTATTCAGAATTACTCCATTTATTCCCTGCTTTATGATGTTATAATTGTCAGCAAAAGGCAACCTTTGCAGGTCATATTATGAACTGTTCCATGCAGAACTAAACCAATAAAGCCTGGCTTCATAGCCAAAATTGCTACATCCCTCCCCAGTCACCAAAATACCTCCAGCTTACCTCCGTTTCCATCTTTCAAGACTTGCTAACTTGCAATGCTTCCAGTTCCTGCCACATCCTCCAGCTCTCCTCCAGCCTTTCCCACCCCCAGGGAGCATCAGCACGGTAGGTGTGGTAAGGTCCCACCATCCCCTGCACACAGCCAGCCACAGCCACCAGAGCCTCCTGAGCTACTCCTGCTCACTTCTCCTCAGCTGGCAACAGAAACTGGGGCCTCAACTCCACCTGGCGACTGATTTTCCACAGCTTTTAAGAATTTGCATCTATGAGGTCTTTGCCACTCTATCAAGTTTAGCAGAATGGTAAAAAGGCAATCACACAAACTGTATTTCCCTGGAAAGGCTGGCCAAAGCCAATACCTTTTAAAAGCCTTGTATGCATCTCTCTTTAGCCTCTGCTCTTGCTTTTGTTACTCAGTTTTATGCCTTAGTCACGTCAGTGGCTCTCCAGTGGAGGACACTGTTAATTTTAAGCAGAAGTGGTATAAGACATAAGCAGGCAATCATTCAGCTTCCAAAGAATGCTGTTGCTTTGCTTTTCTTCTGCATTCAGTCACTCAACTTCCCTGAGTGAAATAACAACATGAAAAATGTGGTGTGTTTTCAAAGTACAAGTAAAAGAATCCACCACAAATGTTCATATCGACTTCAGCTCAGAAGAAAATTAAAAATACTTGCCTGAAAATCCAGATGTATGGCCACTGAATATGTAGTCCAAACACATTTCCATTAAGAAAAATCCTACTGGAAAAGCATGATGGAACAGTTCAATTCTAAATACTACAAGTACTTTGAATCTTCTTACAGAAGTCAATGCCAATGGACTTCCATTTCCACTACAGACACACAGTAAAGCAGTAGTCAAAGAATGTTTATTGGTTAATATGGAGGCATGTACGTGCTCTTGTGATCAATTTGATGATAGGTTTTAAGGATTTAATTTTGAATTAATTTTCGAACACCACTTTCAAAATCATACACTTGGGGGTACACGTGAAAACCTGTACAGACACCAATTGATGTTTAGTTTCTGTAACTTAACATTTAACAAGCCACTGATAACTTATTGTCTCCCAACCTTATGCATATCAGTCACTATTGTACTTGTTTCCTTTGGTTTTTAAAATCTTTTAAGCATTTTAAAATCCCTAGGGAAAATAGAAGTGGGTAGCTCATACACAAGAGATCTTTAATTAGAAAGAAAAAAAAAGGTTGGGGCTTCAGAGTCACTTCTCTTTGTAGCAGCTGAAGAGCTGCCTCAGAATTTATACAGCAAACATCCCAATCTTCAAGCACTGTTAGGAAGAGCTTTGTAATTTCCTTAGTCAGAGTAATTGGTGTGAGGAAAAAAGAAGCTGACAGAATAGAAAGAAATTGTGGAGAGAAAAAGAATCCTGAGCAATCCATTACTTGTAGCATCATTTCTCCGGTTTCACCCCCCACAAACTCTCCCATAGAAAACCAAGAGTGAGAACCAGTGATGGTTCACTTCCTTCTTACCTGCAGATCCACCCAAAGAGAATTTCTGGAGGACAGCAGCTCAAAGCCCACCCACCTGCAGGCCCACACTGACTCAGGGCCACATCCGACTTCCCAGCCAGGCAAACGTGGAAGCTGAAGGTGGATATCTGTGCAACCTGTTACGTGCTGTGCTGTGAGATGTGGACTCCTTGACTGAGAAACCTACACATACCTGATACAAAGAGGCTCTGGAGGCAGACCTGGACACAGAACCTGTAGCAAAAAAAGCTACACAGATGTTTAAGAGCTTGTAATTGGGTGAAAGATAAGTAACATATGCTTTTTGTGACAAGTTTAGAGGTTTACAGAAGAGTAAATTAGCTTAAAAAAAAATCAATCCAGGATTTCCTTTAAATTTTATCTGTTACTGCTTGCTTGAGTTTGTTGTCTAAATTGAACAAATATTTCTGAGTTATTTATTACAAAGAGTATTGGCTATGACATCTGCCCCTTATTCAGTGCTTGAGTATTTCACACACTGCATTTTCTCCTGTTACATTCATGATACAGACAGCCCAAATGTATTTCAACCCACAGTTCATTTATTATTAGGGGAGAACCCTCACCCTCAGGCTTGTATGTTACATTTTTTAACTTGTGAATGTCTACTTCTCAACAAGATCAACCAGAGAGTAAATGTGCTTCTGCAATTAGTTCTTTGTAGTGAGATTCACAGTGAAATTCTCAGTATTGCTTTGTAATCTTTGGAATCACTTAATTCCCATCCAATTAGGCACAAGTTCTGAACAATGAGACACCCTGGCTCACAGTATCTAGAATGCAGATAAGCACCTCTTGTTTGTTTAGCTTGTAGGGACAGGGAGCATCTCCTGCAATATTTGTACATGATCAAGTAGAGCAGAGACCCCGAACTCTCCTGTTATACCAAACACTAACAGTTTTAAAGCGGATCTGATGTTCCTTTCAAGCAAATATGGAAATTAAAGGAACACCCAAAGCTCTATCTCAGCCACACTAATCCTGTGAAAGCAGTGACTCACCTAGTAATGGCTTTCCATAAATTAGGCAGCTAAAAATGGGTAGGAAGCGTGAAACCATTAACAGTCCCTGTAGTGTAAATTCTCTCACTGCATGTGAAGAAAACCCATGGCAGTAAAAATAAGAGATGGAGGTGTCAGCACCCATCATGTTTAGATATGCTGTTAATAATTGAAATCTTCCTCCCTTGGAGCGTATGGTTTCAGAATGAATCACTCTATTTCCTTTCTCAAACGAAAACTGAGGTTCTGTTGCTTACTAATCCCATATGTTTTCTTCCCAGCTATGGAAAGAGAAGAAGTCAGTGTGGCCAATTGCCTGTGCTGCCAGCACCACGCCACAGTGGAACCCTCCTGCAGCAGCGTTGTGTATGCTGTCCTCTTCCACCCCTCCACACTGCCAGGGAAACGATCCATGTAAAACTGACAATACACAGGAGGAAAGCCGTACAGAGCTGTGTGAAACAGGAAGAGATGGAAGGGAAGGAGTAGCACTCCCTTTTACCACACAGAGCAGCCCAGTCGCTCTGGGCCTGGCAGGAGCAGAGTGTGCCCAAAGGCTGCCCTGTGATTGCTGCTTTGTACAAGTGCACCATGGTAAAAAAAAGGTTGAAAACTGAAATTTTAGGACCTATATCGAAACTTAGCTGCTGAACTAAGACAGCATGGTTACACAAAAAGAAAAAAAACCCCAAAAACCCAACCAAAAAACCCCAGAGTGGTGCCAGACATAACAAGGTGCACAATTTTCTCATGATACGGGAAGGACTATGACAGAACATCCTAGAAAAGGTGGGAACAGCATGGTGTCATACTGAGAGCTGGCAAAGGCCTCAATACTATAACAGTTCTTGACATACCACCTCAGTCCCTCAATGGCAGCTGTCCAACCACTCCTGTCCAATTACTCGTTCGAAATCCTGTTGGCATCCTACTGTCAAGAATTCTGAATATCAAACATTCAGCTCGAGGTCTCTCATCTTCTCATTTCTAGAGTAACAACATTTCTCATCAAAACCATTTGTTCTATCCAATCCAGTCTTGCTGCATCTACTTCCCATAACTTCTTGGGTTTTGTCTATACTTTGCCAAACTAAACAAGATCTTAAGAGAATAGAAGATAGCAGTGCTTTGCTATTAATAGCTGAATTTTGCACTCATGTTGCTCCATTCCTTCTGGACTATGCACCCACTGAGATCCATTCCTTTATGTAATTCCTTCTCGTCATAGGGATAGATGAGAGATTGCTCTTGCAGTTGCTCTTGCTTTAAAACAAGGGAAAAATTCTAGTTTAAAGTAAAACTGTCTAACCAAGAGAAAGGCTTACAATTTTGTTTTTAATTAAGTTAATTTTGTTTCATTTGAAGTTGCCTGCAAGCTGGAAGCAACACAAATCCTAACTCAGTTTAGCCATTTCTTAGAACAGCAGAGGAGCACACACAAAGCACGGGCAGTATTAACGAGGAGCGAGGGCTGGGAGACCAGGATTTACCAGGGCCTTAATCCCTCTCTCACCCCATCGGGTAATAACACCCCTCCCACAGCATATGGTCACAGGCAAAGCACTAAATGGGATGTGCTGATGAAGTGCACCCCAGTACTGTTCAGCTTTCCATCAGATCATCAATACAGAGGTGACCCACAGACATAAACTTTCCTTCCTTACGGTCACTATACACATCTACTGCCTTTATCAAAATAAACTTCTGGAGAGAGAAGGACGAGAGAGGCAGGCTGTTCCTTAAAAACTGAAAAGGCAAATGAGAAACTGACCCAAGACAGAGGGCAAGCAGGTGTTGCTAAGAAGCAGTAAATGTTGCTTAGACATGACTGTCAATAAAGGAAACAACCAGCAGGTATGTGGAGATGCAACTGCTCAAACATTTGGAGCAATAAACCAGAGGGGCAAGCAGCAACACCCAGAGATGGCTCTGTGTGGCTGAGTATGCCTCAGTAGATCCAGTAGTTTGCAGTTAGTGCAGGTGAACCTCCTCGTTCATGTAAAGCACTGGCACAAACCCCTGGGACTTGTGCTTTGTGGTGACACTCAGGGGAGCATGGGAGACTAAATGGGAGAACTGAGGTGCAGCTTCTGCTCTGCCACAGAAGCCCAGCATAGCTCTGGACAAAGTCACTTGACCTCAGCTTCTTGAGGCATTTCAAAGGTCTGATTCCCACTGATGTGCCACTGAGAGGGACATCTTTGAGGATCTGTCTTTGCTGCTCAGCTTTAGTTCCTGTTCCTGTATGACTGTGACACATCCAACGCTGCAGGAGTGAAGAAGGGCCATGGACACCTAGAGCAGTGCAGGTGATCTCTGCTAACAATAACCTGAACAAAAGTTTTTTTCCAGAGCTCTTCACCCATGAACATTTCCTAGCTCACCAGATGGGTTTCTGCCTTTTCTTCTGTGATAAGCTCCATATATTTTTGACCCTAGCAGGACCTACTGAGACTACTGAAGTGACTTTAAGAGTTACTACAATTACATCAGTCTCTTGTCAGTCTGAGAGGATCTGTTTGCAGTACAGGGTGCATTAGGCTGTAGTCACCAGCACAGAGCACTGCAATAGAGCAGGAATTTAGGACTGCAGCTCCAAGGCTACCTTGACACCACGTAAGTGGAGGCTGCACCAGACAGGAAAAAAGTCCCTATTCCCAGTAATAACCCTTTAGCTACAACATATAATCTCAAGTACTTAGCCAGCCATCTAACTATCCTTTATCTCCAACAAAAAAAACCCCCACTCCTTCCTATTCCCCTCTTTTATGTTTGAACTTACTATTTTCTCCAGGTATTTTTTTACCTTGTCATAATCCATTAACTTCATATGCTTTGATCTTTCCATAGGGAATTTACTTTCTCTCTTCAGAGATCTTTTCTAGTCAGATATGTTCCCCAGTCCACAGGCTCTGTTCCATTCAGATGTCACTGCATGATGCTTTTTTTTCCTGCCTTTTTTTTCTTTTTCCTTTTTTTTTTTCCCCAATTTGTGAACATTTAAGAAATCAAATTTCAAATTAGAACCAAGCCAGGCAAGTTTATTCCTGATGGCGCAAGATGTGGCTTCTGATGAGAAATCTTAGGCACACATTGTGTACACAGTGCTGGAGCAAATTCACTCCACAGAAGGTTTTGTGAGGCAAAACAGTTACAGGAGAGCAAAGATATTCAAAGGTCAGTCATAGATCAAAGGTGAGGAAAGCCAAAAAGAAGGAGCAGGGCAGAGATGGTTATGATTTACCACAGTAACTCCCTTTACATGCATCTCGCCAGACCAGAACATCTTTCCTTATCCCAGTGTCATGTTATTAAAGCATGTTGCACATGTTGCACATCTGCAGGGCTGACAATGAGCTGCAGAAGCCACCACCCCGAAACCACATTCCCAGCCAAACAGTGGGTAAGGGTTCTTGTAGGCTGGGCTTTATCCCAGTATTTGGGAGAGCAAACATGCAGGAAAAGGACCAGAGTCCTAACATCTTTTAAAACCTTGATTACTGGAGCATTGCAGTGAAGACACAATCCCACACCAACTCAGTTCTGTGAGAGAATTTTGAAGGACATCAGCAAAGAGAAGACATTCATTAAAGCCCTAAGACAATCATTAGCACATAGGAGAACTACATAAATCATTTTTATTCATTTATGCTGCTCAATATAAACCAGGATGCTCTACTCTCTTAATTCCCATTAACAGTTGTTAATTCTGAGGGAAAATAATCCATAAAATATATTCTATACATCTATATTTGCCTTAGTTTTCCAAGAAGATTTTAATTCTTCTTTGGTTCATTTGTCAGTGTTTATATTGTGTAAATCTGCACAGTGCTGAGGTTGCCAGTGTTCCAAGAATCAGTTTGCTTTATTTACATGTATATTACAGACTGGGGACAAGAAGGAAAGAGAAAGATGCTGGATGCATCCTCTTCTACCTAGCACAGTATTATACAGCCCATGGCCACCTTCTTTTATGAACAGGGCCAGTTCCTGTGCAGTCAGTAGCCACCCACTCTCCTTCTACGAAATGTATTCTCAATTTCTCTGATGCTGTAGACACAAGATAATTGTTCCTCGTTTGTTGCCATTACACTTGCTACAAATGAGACCTCCACATAGAGAGGATGAGCACCAGCAGCACATCCTGTGCAAAGCAAAGTACTCCTGACAAGGAACAAGTACTCTTCAAAGCCAGATACCCACACTGGGACAAGAGCCAGCCCAGTGGACTGGAGATGAGGCCCCAAAAACAAGATGTTGAATTCCAACATTTAAATTTGTCAAGCAACTTCTCCATTTTAGATATTCTGAACAACAAACGAAACAAATTGCCTATCCCAAAACAACCCATCTAATGCACACACATAGAAAAAATACCAGCCTCTCAGGGCTTTATTTCTAAAGACAGAACAAAACACTGAGTTGTCAAACAGAACATGCTTGAAATCATAATGCTCATATGTAAAATAGCTCTTGCACAGCATCATGGAAACTTCTAAATTGAGCTTTCTTTATACACATTTGCACAAAGCAACAGTCATTATAAACATCAGCAATTTGAAAAAAACATCTGCATGCTCCTGGGCAGAAAGAAGTGTTTGTTCCTGTGCTGAATACCTTCTCACCTAAAATCTCACACTTCTTGTGGAGTATTAATATCTTCTCTCCTAATCCTTGTCAGGTCAACTTGTCTTTTTGATCTCTGAGCTACGCATCCTGAGCATTTATCTGGGCATGCCCAAGAGAAAGTTCTATGTAAAATCTGTTGTACTTGGAAATACAAAATACACCACATTCTGGAAAAGTAAAGGTTTCTCAAGAAGAACCCTGCTTTGGTTATGGCAGTACCTATAAGGAGTGCCCAGTTCCAAACAAACCCCCATTACTTGGGCAATGGTCTAATAATTGAAGATAACTAAACAAAGTCCTTGAATCCTTTTCTTTCTTTTTTTTCCTTCTTCCCTTTGTTCCACTTTGCAGGCAGAAGGCCAGAGACAGCAGTAATTTCATTCTCGGTACAACAGAGAGGCAGTGTGATGTCTAATGTAACAGTGGGTTGGACATCCCAGCCAGTCTATCCTTGTGCCCTCCTCACCCAGCCTCTCTGCACCTGCAGTAAAAAGGAAGCAGAAGCAATCTCTTCCATCCCAAAAGCACGTGATCCCTGATCCAGCCCTGCTGCAGGGCTTATGGACAAACACGGGTTAGCAGCAGGAGCAAAGGTATTGCCTGGCTAAAGTTCCTGCATACAGAGATTTATCTTGTTGCTTCATCTTTAGCAGGGCAGAAATGCTGTTTCTCCTCGCTGTACATGTTCAGTGCAAAGACACAGCCTCTGTTGAAAAGCTCTCTGACTGGACAGGATGGCTCTAGGTGACCAGCCCTCTACCTCTGCATGTACATAGCAAGAACATCTGGAGTCCTAGATGCTCATTAAAGAAGTCTGGAGAGAAATAAAGCTTTGCTTAAAATTTCAAGTCTCCATTCTGAGAGAGAATTGTGCTGTTAGGCCTGTTGAGAGGTCACACCATCTCTCACGTGCCTTGTACAAATGCTGAGGCACCTATGATGCTCTCACTTGAGATGCGAGGTTTAAGTAAAAGAAGCCTTGCCCATCATGACAATTCTCGGTTTTCTGTGCTGCTACCCAAAAAAGGATTTACGAGGTGGGAGCTTGGCAGAACAAAAAATGCAAAGGCTTTTCAGATATTCAAAAGTTCCACAAGAAAGAGTCAAGGCCCTCACCTCAGTTCCTCACATATTCTAAATCAATTTTCTTCTGACCTCAGCCTACATCCAGTCTGTTCTGTTATGAAAGAACGAGCAGAGTTTCCCTGGTTTATTCTCTCAAAGAGACAGCCAAGAAGAATAAATGCAGATTATTCTACTTTGACCAAATTAAAGGAAATTGTAGCTCAGAGCAGAGGGATTCCCTTTGTTTATCTGACAACACAAAGGATTTACTGCAATCCTGTCTGCTGTCACCACTGACAGGCTGTTGGATATGTCTCTGTTGCTACTCCCAAAATGCATGCTACCAACCCAGCAGAAATTCAAAGGAAGGCCATTCCCACAGGCTGGGAGCTGTCATTGATGCTTGCTGGTTGATGAATCTATAATCAACCTGTAATCAAGCCACCCGAGGAAGGGAAAAGTCTCAAATTCAGACAGACAAGTCCCATTCAGCAGAGCAGTGGCAGGAGAAGGCAGGTTTCGAGACAGACCATCTGCAGGTTAACCAGGGACCAGTGACACAACAGGGAAGGGTGTTCAGCATGTGAGTCACTGCCCAAGACACCTGGCTGCGGGGATTTTCTGTGCCTGCGCCGTCAGGAGACTGAAAGCTGCCTTGGAGCAGCAGCCTGCAAGAATAAACACCCAGATCTGTCTCCTCCATACACTCACCAAGCTGCTACCTCCTCTCTGTTACTCACAATACTTCCCCATCCCCTCCAAATAAGAAGATTTTCTCATTTTGCAGCCTAAATCCTATTTTTTTATATATATATTTTTATATATAATTTTTTATACATAATTTTTAAATAATTTTTTTAAAGAGAGGAAGCAATCTTTATGAATTACCTTCCTTTGTCATTTACATGCAAAATCCCATCAGCAACCTGCACAATCAGGTTCAAAGCAAAACAAAGATAACAGAAATAAACATAAGCCATTGAGAAAAAACCCTTTCCACCAGAGGAGTTTTACAAATGGTTACATGTATCCAAACAGTGAAGCGCAAATACTCTGCTCCACTTTGAGGGAACAGCTGCCTTTGCTGTAAATAGACAAGAAGTACTAGAACAGACCCAGAGACAAGCACCATCACCAAAGTCCAAAAAAAAAAAAAAAAGGAAAAAAAAAAAGGTAAAGTTTTAAATTAAACGAACATTTGGCTACTCAGTGTTTAAGTTTTGTTAAAAATGTTTCATATTTTGCAATATTTGGGGATTGTTCACATTCACTCAGCAAAGCAAGTAATGCTTGATTCATCGAGAGTTACCTCCTGAACTACTCTTTGCTACTTTTTTTAATGTTTCCCTTCAGGTTATGCAATGCTGCTGCAGCACCTCAGAGTGAAAGTACCTTGTACAGGATGATGTAGCTCTGAGCTGAGCCTGATCCAGAGTCAGTAGCCATGTTGCCTCTGAGGATTTTGGATTTAACTTCCTACACAGATATGGCCTTCTCGACCCCTTTTCCCTTTGCTACATGGCACTTAATCGTCTAAGGGACTTCAGTACTAGCAACCATTCAGTGCAACCAAATGTATGATTTCTGGGGTTCTCACACTTGATACAAGACCTACAGATTCCTCCAAGACTACAGCAAGTTACTCAGAAATCCCGGTACCCCTTGTTCACTGACAGCACACAGGAACAAGGGTATTCTAGAGAAGAGCTCTCCTCTGTGGGCTCCTTGGTTCCTTCTCCAAGGTGCAGGCCCTCTCCTGATTCTCACACACAAACACTCTGAGTTGTTCCTTCTTCTGCCCAAATATATAGTGTTTGACTCTAATTGTTATGTTTTACTCTAAGTGCCTTCTTTCTGCATGACACGTTTCACCATCCAGGCTGCCCATGAAACAGGAAGGGCTGGGAGAGGCAGATCAGGACTGAACAGGATTTATTTCTAAAGCTGTGGTGGTGAAGGAGCTCTTGAGCAAACAGCTGTCTGGGAGTCAGCAACAAGAAAAACACCAACTTGCACAGTGCATAACTGGCTTTGCCAGGTGGGGGTTAAACAAGAAAAGCACCTGTCAGCTGTGATTTCTGTTAGGAGATCATTCTAATGCTAAGACATCTCAGTCTGCACAGAACTTAATCAAATCTGCTCATTCTCCCCTAGAGTCAAGTGCATAAAACTGATTGTCACTACAAGGGCAATGAACATGCTGATGGAAAGGTCTTTGCTTTAACACTGCTGCTGCTGAAGCCACGTATCAGTTACACAGGTGAAATACAAGAGACCATATTACTTCATGTACATGAAGCAGTGGAGACTGACATAAAAAATGTGATTCCTGTCAACATGCCAAGACATGTGGGGCATATTCTGCCTTTCCATTCCCTCCCCTCCATCTTCCTAAAATGTTCAATGCAAAGAAAAAAGCATCAAGGTGTTAAGTGACTTGAAATATTTTTGTATTTATATCATCTAGTAAACAAAGTTGCTGGAAAATGTCACTGTGTGATCTTCATACATGTGTGGGAGACAGAATCTCAGCTGTCAGGGAATGACTGTACAGCTCCCTGCTGGAAAGAAGAAGTCAAATATTTCACAAGCAGACTTTTATAGCCTGGTGGGATCTCTGCTAAACACCTGGGATATCCAGACTGTCAGCTGCTTCCAGGAAGATATCTGCTGATTCATCCTGGCAGCACCCACTCCCAGGCTGAGCTGTCCCCAGATCCCAATCAGCAGAAAGGCTCTCAACCACAGCGCTGACACCAGCTCAGCGAATTCTGCCTTCAGATCCTCGGGTGAGCCGATGGGCTGGAAGCCATCATCACATCCCAGTCACCTTCTGAAGTGCAGGAAACAACCCAACACCCAAAGCCTTCTGGAAGGACTGTTTTGTCACTCAGTGGACTTGTGATGTTTTTGCTGCCATTGATTAAAGCTCTTTGTTCCTTTGTTTCCCTTCCCCTTTCCCCATCTGAATTGTCACCGGGGTGACAGGTGCTGGGTGCAGGTATTGCCTCTGTGCACATCCTGGAAGTGGATACTACTGCAGATTTGTGAAGGAAAGAGAAGGGGGAACCATCCTCTGTCAGAGCTTCCAGCAAACCTAGCTGCAGTTCAGAAAGCTTTCCCACAAGTCAGCCTGAAAGAGCGAGGGGGAGAGAGGGGGTGAGAGAGTCTTGTCTCTTCTTTTTAAGGTTGCTCAGGATCACTAACAGCAATAGGGAATGTACAGGCTTAGAATTCCCCTCTAAACTCCAAAATAATGTACAAAACACTGACCCATGCATTAGTCTGTGCCACCAGCTGGTGGGTGCCAGCAGACCAGGTTTATGCTTTCAGGCAGCAGTGCCCTTTGCCTCACTGCAGCACACTGTAATTAAGGCCCTGCATAGGGCCAGTCACTAGCATGATAAAGAGGAGCTATTTTTGTATGTGAATTCAAATGAACAAATGCAATTTCTAACCATTAACCTCCTGAAGTAGATAACAAGTGGGTTTAGGGATAATTAATGATTTTCATAGGTTCTACGAAAGCTTTATCAGGATCCTTATATTTCTAAAATGCTGACACATTGCACAATCTGTGAGGACCTCAGTGTCTAAAAAGGCAACGAGTACATTACAGCACTCCCACCTCCCAGAGCCAGCACCCCTGACCTTCTGTCTGTGCAGGGGAGATGCTGAGAAGCCTAGGGAGCCAATTCCCAAGACCCTTCTCTCATGGATGCACACTTGCCCTTACATAGGCTCCATGCTTCAGCAGAGCTGAGTACTTTGGGTGGATCACCTACTGTGAAGGTTCAGAGACTGATTCCAGCAAGAAATGCAGTTTGCATGGCTCACTGGGAAAACTCACTCCTCACCTCTCTTCCAGAGGCACATGAAATCTAGTATGAGGAAGGAGATCTAGAGAGGCAGGGAAGGTGCTGGGCTAGGGATCCATCCTGCTTCTGACAGCCAGAAACAAGAGGTGCCTGGTACCAGCAGGGGCATAAGGAGCCTGCTCTGCAGAGTGCCCACAGAGCTCCTGCACAGCTCCACGGGCAGGGACCACCTCCTCAGCCACACCCTGACACAACACAGCCCTTTGTGCTGCTCCAACAGCCACCAGCTGGCATATAAGCCAGGGATTAAACTCACCATTCCCAGAAGTTACAAACCCAGCTGCCAAAGCCACAGCTCTGTAGCAGTGGGTCACAGCTCCTGCCTCGGCCAGCACACCACTCCTTGCCTGCCATGAGCGACTCCTGTTGTGTGCTGCATGTGGC
Source organism: Edolisoma coerulescens (assembly GCA_013397115.1). Lineage (NCBI taxonomy): Eukaryota > Metazoa > Chordata > Aves > Passeriformes > Campephagidae > Edolisoma > Edolisoma coerulescens. Next base: position 1,808,842 of record VWZW01007004.1, read on the forward strand.
AGTGAGATTTCCATCTCCTCTGGTATGCATCTGAACACTCTAACTTGACATAAGCACTTATGGTTTTATTAAATTGATCACTCTGCACTACTGAGCAGCACTTACAAGGGAACAGCACAATGGCTTTCTCCAGACTATCAAGGTCTTGTGAGACACGGTGTAGAGAGCTGGGAGCTGACACCAAGCTAGAGAAGATTGCATTGAAGATGAAAGATGAGAAAGCTCACTTGCAGAGAACCTGGGTTTTGTTCTCTGTGGGAGGAACACGAACTTTTGCATGCAAGCCAAATTTAATAATGCATTCTAGTGATCTGCATTTTTCCAAGCTCCTGCATTCCCTCCCTTCCTGAATACCATATGTTTTCCCATTCTATTACAGGTATTTCTGTGGCATCCACTGCCAATGGGTCGAAAATCAAAGTGCTACCAAGTTATCATGGATGAAACATCAAGATATGAATGTTTGGGAAACAGCCAAATGTTAGTTTAATTAACTTGAACATATTCAATTTTGACTGACCTTTTCAAACAGAATCAGAGAAGCACTGAGGTTGGAAGCAACCTCTGGAGATCATCTAGTGCAACCATCTGTTCAAAGCAGAGCCCATCAGATGGACTTGCTCAGGACACCATCCAGTCAGATCTTTTATTATCTCCCAAAACAGTTTTCAAAACATCTCTCCTGAGCACAGGCACTGCAGTCCTTCAAGAACTTATTTCAAACCAAACTTTGCAACTTCATTTCCTAGAATGCAAAGAAATCTTTTGGTAATTTTGTAACAACACATTGTCCAGAATAGGAAATAAGAAAAACCTTTTTGCTACAATGACTGCATTTTAAATACTGTTCACTTTTCAAATTTTAATTACCAATTAAAAATTTAAAATTTCAATATATAAATTCCCATCTGGATCTTGTGTAAGCATCTTAAAAGAAAACCAGCACCTATCCACTATCAAGCACTAGGAAAAGTTCAATACAATACTTATCACTGCGTATTTCTTCTCTTCAACTCTTCTCCAGATCACATAAGGAGTTTTGGAAACCCTATGGACACGTGTTACCTACTCAGACTCCAGCAGATGGAGATCATTTGATGAGACAGGACCCATCACAGCCTCTGGGGTGTTCCTACACCCAGCAGTTCTGGTTCTGTCTCCAGCTACCTGCAAAGGCTGTTGCAATTCTGTGTGGTATTGACAGGTTTCAAAATAATGAAACCTCCAGCAAACTTCACAGCACAGACTCCTCACAAGCACAAACTTTCAGCTCTCTGGTGCCTCTCAATAGGCAGTGACCACACACTGGAAACCATTCCAATACATTTACTGGTTTACACTGAAAGTGCACTGCAATAGATGAGAATACACTTTAAAAAGAAAAAACAAACAACTAAACAAAACACAACTCCTGAAACATTATGGGGTTTATCTTCTAAAAGGTGGTCATAAAAAAAAAATCTCTATTTTCCAGAAGAGTTCTCTTTTGATGCTGTGATACTGAGTCCAGGTGTAAGTTAAAACACCTGAAAAATTCAATTTTTCTCTCATTTATTATGAAATATAAATACTTCTATTTTTCTTATTAAATTTTTCATCTGAAAAGATCAAGGAACTGTATCACGTAATTCAGATCATTTGGTCAGGAACTTCCATTCTAATTATATCATCCAGTACAGAAGCAACAAATCACTCGCAAAGGTACAGACAGCTCTATTTCAATGAGTTACTTACTAATTTACACTGAAAAAACATAAGGTTGTCATAGCTGAGCAGTTAAAAAAACCCCACCTTGCAATCATCTGATGGTTCTTCAGTGAATAATGGAAAAGGGTTCAGAGTGCTCAACCACAGACACCAGGAAAAAAACGAATTGCATCATTAAAGAAACACAGGCCGGTTAATTGCAGGTAATGGCTATGAATAATGACAGCAGAGAGTGCTGAATGACGTAGGAGAGAGGATATTCTGTCTCTGAGTTGTAATTGCTTAAAACAAACAGTTTGGTCAATCTGAACTTATTCGAGACTATCTGTGCTGCTCCCTCCAGAACTGTAAACATTTGGCTGAAGCTGTCAGGGAGCAGCCTCCGTGTGTTCTGCATCCCACAAACGGTGGCAGAGGAGCCGTGCAAGGAGAGGGAGAACATGGAATGCACTGCTCTCCTCTCCCCAGCCCCGCCCGTTCATCCCCCCACCCAGGAACATTCTGTACACACGTGCACACAAACACGGCTTTGCCTGGTGCTCTACAGCCTGATCGCTGATTCTTCAGGAAGACATCAATTATGTAAATAGCTCCTGAAAAAGGAGAAATGTTCCTTTGCCAGACCAATTCATCTTCTACTGCAGCCACCCTCAGTGTTCTGTGAGTCACTCCACAGCTGGAACTACCTGTGCAAAATGCCTGGAAGTCAACGGGAACAAGTTATGGCTATGCACAGCAGAAGGAATGAGAGCTAAGTCACGAGGAAAGGGACCACCAAACTGAATGTATTTGGGTTTCACCTACTTCCTATTAGCCTGTTTGGAAGAATGTTTATTAGGACACATAATCTTTGCCTGCACTTATCATGTATCATTCCCAGTAGCTCTCTTTCTCAGATTACTTTCTTGGCTGAGGCCCTCAAGACACCATGCAGTTTCTCTACACTTCCAAACACTCATCACCCAAATATCCAAGAGATTCATGACCTACTTGGGCCACCCTTACTTCAAATGGCAAGTTGAGTGCATCAGGAATAACACTTCATGTGAGCTGGAAGCATTTATTTATACCGTAATGCATGAAGTTGATCTGTGCCTGCATGATGCCACAAGAGAGCAAGTCGAGGGAAGCAAACAATGAATAAAACACATATATCCCTCTGTTGATGTCTCCAGGCAGCAGATTAAACAGCAGCTCCTATTCCTAACACCCTTACTTCAAGGCTCTTTACCAAGAGCTGTGAGCCTTAGAACCAGCAAACAAGTCAGCACAGAGCTATGCTGAAAATGGGGTGCTTTCCACTTCTCAACACCCTCTTCTCATGTACACAGCCCTGCTCCTCTGAGAACAGCCTGCTTGTTTTCACTACAAGCTCCCTTAAATGAGAAGAGCAACCCACTCCTCCACAGCCATGGTTGTGTGAACCAGCACTACGAGAGTCTCAAACCAGCAGTCCCTCTGAGTGGCTGCAGGGAGGAGGCAGAATGTCAGCAAATGTCAGTCCTGCCCTTGGCTTGTCTGGCCACCAGGTATAAAACCCTGAGAGCTCCAGTGGACTCACATCTCCCTGCACAATGGATTTACGGAGCTCTTGTGGAACACATTTCTAAGGGAACACAGACACAGCATGGAACAGCTGCACCACTTAGGAAGTGTATCCCTCCATTTCATGCTTGTTGTACTTTCCTAGGACATGCACTAGCTGTATGCACTTTTGTAAGCCACTAAACTCCCTGAAAGCACTGGATCAGGACTGTGAAGAGGATTATACTGAATCGTTTGTCTCTGCTGATCAGTACAAGAGAAGGGCAGGGAGATTTTGACAAGTTTTATAAAATTATGCCCACAAAAGCAGGGCTAAGTACTGCTCTACAAACAACAGAAGACAACAGTCACAACATTCTCCTCAGAGAAACTGAACAGACATTCAACCAGAACAGCCTCATTACTACTGCTGGAACCATTTTAATCCCACCCATCCCCTCCAGCATGCACTCCTTGCTGCTCTAAAACAGGCAGAAGGGTATTTTTTTTAGGAAGCTCTAACTGCTACCCAAGGAATGAGATGCAATTTTGCCCCAGGGAGAGCCAGGTGCTTTGCTTTGCTGCTTGTCTCACAGAAGTTGTCCCCTGCAATAGAGCACATTTGTATTGGGTTAATGTAATCAAAGGCACCCTGCTGTCTGGTCACTGACCTGTCCGTAAACAACAGATGACATGATGCCTTGAGCTGCTATTGTATATAATTACCTATTGAGTTGTGACCATTGTAAACGAAACAAAAACCGTAACTTCACCTGCTGCTGTTGGCCTGTTTTCCAGCAAGGAGCAAAACCTCTAAGCACCTCAACTTTGAGCGCCATTTTGTCCTTCACCGCTTCTCACATCTCCTCCAAATGAGTTTGTGTGCTCTTCCTCACACCTGGAACAATTTTCCTAGCTGCACTGGCAAGGTCTAACCTTTGTCTGTTCTTGCTTTAAATCCCTTTTATATCCCTCTCCTTTCATTCAACCTTTTGATGTTACAGTTTCCTCTCCTCTGCCTGCGTGAAGGTGAAAGTCGTCTGTTACCTGAATGCATCTCACCTGCCCTGGATTGTACCCGCTGTGACAGAGGCCACAGGGACTGATTCCCACGTGATGTGAATCACACAGGTCTGCTGGGGTGACACACAACCATGGATCACAGAAAACATGGTGAATAAGGACATTGCTCTCTGGTTTCCAATACAACAGTAAGACCAGGCAGAACGTGCTACCCGTCAGGTCCGAACCAACAGGAAGCTGCTTCCACACACTACATGGTCCAGCTGCAGAGCGCCTCACCCCAGGACACTACAAACTGAGCAACTGGACACCTTACTGAGAGAACAAAACCCACCGGGAGTCATGAAATACAAAGAACTCTCCCCAGGTTCAGACACTCCCTAAGTGCCTTCCTTTTCCTAAGTGGGAAACTGGGAAAGTATTCTGGGAATACCTTGGCACAGCCACTGTACTGTTCCCCAAGCAAACCCTGCAAGCTGCTGTAGGGGACAGCACACTGGGGGAGGTGGGGCTGGCATCTGGCCCAGGGCAGGTCCTTATCACAGCAGCGAAGGCACAGCACCGTGCGTGTGTCAGTGCGGGTCTGGACAGGCACGGGAGGAGCCCGACACGCCCGCAGGTGTGAGAGCAGGAGAAGTCACCGCCAGAGAGCGTTTGGTGCTCACCAGCAACTGGCTCTGACAGCCACTCACCCACACTGCTGCAAGTCAGTAGCTAATACACACCTACCTCTGCTGCTCATCAGTAACTCAGAAGTTACTGGGATATGACATTCGTGGAGATGTTCAAAAAAAAGGTTCCCTTACAATATCTGGCAGTGAAACAGAAGCCAACTGACACTGCCAATGGCAAGCTGCTTATTTGTCTTGGCTTTCTTTCGATTATCAAACTGAAAGTCTATTTGGCCAAATTAGACATAAACTACTTTCCTCTTTTCCTCTAATTTTTGTCAGAAGTCCGATGTAAAGCCCCCACAGAAGAAGTATGACCAAGTTATATTAGTATCACCCTTTCTACTTTATTTGCAAACAAAAACCTATATACGCCAAGACTGAAACACACACAGGTTGTGTTAAACATTATCTGATTATTGCCTAGTGTCAGAACAGCTCAGATTGTATAAAACTGCAGCAGCAAACTCATCTATTAATCATTGAAGAACAGCTCACAAACAAAAGTATTTGATGTCATCATCTGTTTCAACATAAACACAGCTGGGAAACAGGAGCCTTCAATGAACTGGCTTTAACTGATAGACTTCAGTGTTTGCACAAGGAATCTTCTTTCAGAAAGTTGTTTTTTAGACTTCCAAAGAGTTCCTTGCTTTGGAAATATTTTGGACAACATGAACAAAAGCTTCTTGCCTGAGATATTATATAGGAAATAGCATTAAAGACAAAAGCTAACATTTCAGAATCTGTGATTGTAGACTCTATTTTGAAAATGCCTCCTGAAGAACAGTTGGTTATTGGAAATATTTTAAAAGTAATTTAATCACAGATTTCCAGGACAATTTGCACTCCTCATGTTCTCTGAATCAACCAAGCTCCAGTTCTTACAGGATCACCCAGTACCAGCACAGATGACTGTTTCAGACATCTTCTTAGGCTCTCCCTTAAGGGTCACTGGGAATGAGCAATGAATTGAGGCAGTAGTAAAATGATGCATTTAGCTGCCTGAATCCTTTTGTGAATGAAAAGGGCTCTGATCAACTCCTATTTACCTCAGCACACTTCTGGTTTCAGAATGGACTTTGGGGGTTTCATCACTGCCTAGCAGAGAACGTTAACGCTTTGATTAATGCTACATGTAAAAACTTGGAATAGGTATTTGGAGAGATGGGAACAAGAAGGAACAGATTACTATCAAGCACTGCTGACAGGAAGCCATTGGTACCGGAGAAGGTGAGGCTGGACTGATCAGACAGCAATCATCTGAGAGAGAACATTTCATTAAACAGCGAAAAGAAGCAGGACCCATTTGCAGCGGAGCAGCAGCGCTGGGTGACTCATGCTATTGAACAATCCTGACTCGAACCTGTTGAGGATCTTGGCCCAGCCCTCCCTTTTCAGTATTAATCCGACTAGAAACGTGTCAATAACGCCCTGGGCTGCTGCCTGGCAGCTGGACAAACAGCGGAGCGAGCCCATCTGGGCGCTCAGGTGCCCGGCAGGAGCAGCAGCACCGCGGTGAGAGCGGGCGGTGCTGCCGCAGGCTCCGAGCGCGGCACCTGCCGAGCCCCACGCCCTGCGAGCCGCCCCTCGGAGCGGCCCCGGCTCCGGCCCCGGCCATCCCCCGCCACCCGCACCCCCGGGCGGCTCCAGTTCAGCCCCTGCGCCGCGGGAGCAACAGGCTGCCCGCGGTGCCCTGCGAGCCCGCAGCACTCCCGGGCCGCTACTCACATGGCGAGGGGCCGAGCGGGGAGCGCTGCCTCCCTCTCCAGCAAAGATGGCTTTCGGCTCCGCGCCTGCTGCCAGCCGTCTCCTACTGTTGTAGGCACTGTTGTTGGGAGAGGAGGGGTAGGCACCGGCTACTGAGCATGCCTGCGCCTCACATCACAGAGTAGGAAGCAGAGGCGAGGCACGGAGGTACCCCCTCCACACCCTCGTGCCAGGCGGGAGCGAGCCCGGGAGTGACGGAGGCGGAGGCGGCCTCTGGCTCCTGCCCGCATCCCGCCCCCGCCCGGCAGGGAAAGCCTGGGTGTGGTCACCGGAGTGGGCTCACTGCGGCCAGCAGGCTGGGAGGGGATTTAGGTGAAAACCATTGTGTGTTTCTCTAACCACCTTCTTTCTCCCTCTCCTCTCTGGAAAGAAAAGATTTCTTAAAGGAAGAGAATGACGGAAGGTGCTGCTGTTCAATCCCTGCTGTCACGGGTGAGTACTTGTGAATGAAAACCCGTAGCACGGAGCAAATCCAGAGACAGATAAGCTACTGGATCAACCACTGATTCTGGAAAGGTTGTGTCTCTCAGATGAACTACAGCCCTTGCTTCTGGTTTAGACGTCACCTCACACTCAGCCTAAATCCAGGCATCCAGCCTCACCCTCCATGAACATTAGCACTTCCCTTGCGTGCCCCACCCCCCCCGTACTGAACAAAAGTTATTCTGAAGCAGCATATGTTCCTTTGCATTCAAACCGAGGCCTTCACATACTCTAAACAGATGTGAAGGAATAAGAAAGTCTGCACGATTTTTCAAGAAGTGGCATTTAACATTGCTGTCCCAGATGATACCTTGTTCACTTGTAAAAAGATAATTCACCTGTCACTGCCTTCACTAATTTCCCATGGATGTCAGTGGCAGCTAGCACTAGCCATTCAAACCAGATATTTGGGTAAGGCAGGTAGCTTTTCTAAGTACCTAGACCTCAAATCTTGGGGTGCCTGTTGGGAATAAAGTGCAACAGTGTCATCAGATCAAATCTGTGTTTTCTGATGTGGAAATCTAAGGAAAGGTGAATTGTTCCTCCAAGGAACAGGCAAAGTAACTCCAGTTACTGGGGGTGAGCAACGCATCAGTCCCAATTTCTAAACTTGTTATCAACCAGTTGAGTATTTTCATGTAGCTGGGGAATGTGACAACACCCAGAGCCCAGACATTAGGACACTCAGTTATTGCCCAGATCCAGGCTCAGATGTTATCACAGCCTGATTCAGATGTAAGCCATGGGCTGTCAGCCCTAAAGGGATCCATCTCCTTGGGGAACTGTGGAACTCCTCAGAGTGACTTAGTCACAGGAACCTCTCTCCCTTCTCCCTCTGCTGCCTGAGAGCTTGCTCACTGCACTAAGACTCCTCATGCCTCCTGCCACTGGAGGGTGATTCTGTCTCTTCTGCTGGAGCTAATTATCTGCATGAATGAATAAATGTCACTTCGGGCAGCACTTTGAGCCTTAGATTTTTTGCTCACACATCATACTCATAAGAGCCTGGTCCTGAGAAACTTTTCCTGATGGAAGGAGAAAACACTTCAAACTGTATTTTCTCTATGGAAAGATGGAGTTTATACCAATTGGTACGCCCTGATGACAATCAGGAGATTCCCGACTACCTTTAAGCTTTATCCATCCACAGATTACTTAGCTCAGCACTTCTCATTCGGAATTCCTCCATAAGTCTTCCCTCCTGAGGAGAGTTTACTTTTCAGATACCCTAGACAAAGATACATTTATATGATACCCCCACAGCACACAGCCACACCAGCACCCACACACAGGCTTGCACCAAACACAGGTACAACCTGCTACCATTATCACCCTAATCTTCAAACCCAAGCCGCTTCTGAATACTGAGAAAGTGAGAAGTCATGCCTGGCTTGTGAGGCCAGGAGCTTCTGGGACAGAGAGACCTTCTACTAGACCTTTCTGCCCTTTCTGTGGTCTCTCTTCAAGTCATTACTACACCTACATGGAGGTTGGAACAAGTACTGATGCTAGACCAAAGCTCAGAAGACTCAAGAAAAAAAAAGCCCTGGAAGACTCCAAACCCAGCATATTAAAATGTTTTATTATACAAACTATCCAGAGCAAATGATACAGTGTTTGTGCTGAGCCCATGCCAGCTTTATCCTGATTGAAGGGGAACAGAAAATACCCACACAAGCATAAAGGTGAAATGGCAGTCAGAAAAACTAGAACTCAGAAATTAGCAGAAGTGTTCCACTACAGGGAAAATACCTCAGACCTTGTGAGCGTAGTGCAGAATGAGCTGAAGCTCCATCAGTGCCCCACATCGTGTGGCCATGCCTTCCTCCAGTGTGCTACCAGAGAGTTCTCAAAACCAAATTAAACATCATTGCACTATAGCTGCTAAAAAAAGAATTTCCTACCAGCTAATGAGGGCATCACCATTCCAGTCCAAGAAGACTCATGATCCTGAAGAAAATCCACAGTTAACCTGGGGGACATTTTCCTTTAGCCCTACATTCCTTGGAGCTTGCAGACTGCCATTAAAAGCTACCAAAGCCTTTGGTGTTAGAAGAGATGCAGAGACACCCTGTGGTGGCAAAAAAAATATGACCAGAATTAGTTCAAACAGCTTCATTTCATTTAAGTCACAGAACTGAATCAGAAAATCTGCATCCTGGGGACGCAGAGAAATTGTCCCCCAGTTGCTATTCAGGGACTTTCCTCTCTCCAGCTCTCCTTTCCTGTCTGGCATCTTTTGCTCTGTGTGTTTGCACTGCCACAGAGATTTTACCTCTTACTCTGTTTGGTATAATAATAACAGCTGGATCAGGGCTGGTGCAGTTGGAGGGAGGGCTATGGAAACGCTCCACTTTTGGAAAATAACTTCCTGCATCTTTAGTCTGCCCATCTTGGGTATGGAAAACAATCAGTCTGCTTTGTAAACTGTTGGTGGTGGTTTTTTACCCCACCCATAATTTGTATTTTGTCCTGAAGCAAAATTTTGTATGTGGAGGCAGTTTCAGAGCCACCAATACACTGCTCAGGATGTTCAAGAATGAAAGCCATCAACAACCATCATCAGTGGAAATCAGTTCTGGCATCTGGAGTCCTGCAGGTACTAGACCTTGCTTATAATTAACTCGAGACAACCTGTAGATTGAACACTGAGGCTCCTGAAAATGTTATGTACTTCTGTGACATGATCTTCATCTGAAGGAAATGCATGTTCTCACAGATCTGCAGGTAGGATCCCCATTCAAAGAGTCATGATGTAATCTATAGGTTTATGGACTGCCCCTATAATAGAGTACATCTCAGGGCTAGCCATGGTAACACTGGTATTGGTTACTTTGGCTCACAAAACAAAACACTATTAGTGCTAAATAAGAAAGGTGAGAGCAGTTAATTGGTTTATAGAAAGCAATTGTAATTAAGTTTCACAAGATTTAAGCAGAAAAGAAAAGGTAAATAAATCAATTATTCAAATGCTATGTTTTCAAATCTTCTGATCTGGCAATGCATTTAAACAAAGTATAGGAGGAATTCTCCCTAAATCATCAAAACTTATGACACTGGAAACTCAGCATAGCCAGACAAATTCATCTTTAAAAAAGAAACTAAATACTACACATGTCCAAAGTACAATTTTTCAAAAACTATTGTCTAAAAGGATTAAGAAAAGATCTATTCTAAGTATCTTCAATCCTTTGTCACCAAGGTTTACATGTTTATTTTCAATGTCTCCTTTTCTTCTCTTGACTTTTTAGGCAAGTGGAATTGGTACTGAAAGACCCTGCCTTTGCAGCTCCCTTCTCTGAAGTAAGGCAGATGCCTGCCTGCCTGCCTACCCAGTGCTGATTTTATTAGCCACAGGTGGTCTGTTCTGCAGAGCTTCACCTCAGCACCACTGCTTGCCTAAAATGGGTCTTGAATTTGCAGATTATTTTGTCACAAATTAAAACCTCAAGTCTGTACTTGTGGGGTGTGTAATTTTCTTTCACTCACAGCTTCTCTTCGTTCCTTCATAGCATATCAGTGCTTTAGTGATAGTTTACTTTTACAGGTCAGTGAACTGTTTGTAATCCCTTTCATAAACTGTCTTTTCTGCCATTTCTGTGAGAGATACAGATCCAACTTAGCTGGGTTCTGTTACAACCCTGGATGTCCCATTACCAAGCCCGAGTAGCAAGGTGTGGTGCTCTATGCTCCTTCGAGGTATTTACATTCCTCGTTAATTAATACAAAATTAATGTATAATTTTGGTAAACACTTATAACACAATGAAAAACTTTGCAGGTGTGACCCTGCAAAGCATTTGCACAGGGATGCCCAGTCCCTCCTGCCTGTGTGTATCCCTGTGGTAAGAACTGCGTGTAGGGAACTCTACTTAAAAGGCTGTGAGGGGCTGAGGAGAGAGGAAGTACAGGGAGGGAAGAGAAGAACAGTAAAAGCAGAAAAGTTAAAAATGGTTGCCAATTTTGTTTTTAAGCCCAAAAACGTCGTGTGATTTGTTTTAGAAGATTTGTGGAAAATATTTGTCACAGGCAGGAACAAGACAACAGACAGAGGAGGGGGTGAACATGACCCTCCAAGTCAAGCAACCAAAAGTTGATGCAATTACCAAATACCAAATGTAGAGCAGAGGGACTAATTCGATCAGAGAGGCCAAGGGGATAATTCTTGGAGACAAAGCATTGCAACGCGGAAATGCAGGCTAATCAACTGCTTTATCAAAAGAAAAAGGAAACAATTTCCAAGCCTTAACTAAAATGCCCAGTTGGTTCTTCATCTTTTCAGGGGTCTGGTTTTTGCCTAGCAGCGTTTGTTCCATCTCACATTTATTTCACTGCTTCTGTTCCCTGCACAAAGCTGTTTCCCTGGCTCCTGGCTCTTTGCTTGTATCAAACAAGCCGCCTCTACTCTTGGTTTAAGGAACTACTTAATCATGAAAGAGAGCATGCAGAGGGAAATATTCATTATTTTTAATGTCCAAGCCTACTTTCCATAATTACGTGGAATAGAGCAAGAATATCCAGAGTCACTTTGTGCCTGCAGGATTTTTCAGAGCAGGTATTTGCTTCATCTGATGGAAAGTGGCTGCTCACTGATCTCAACTGAACTCCTGCGTGACCAGGACCCTCACAGGTTCATAGAGTAGCAGATCCAGGCTTCACCAGGTACAACACAGCAAAGCAGAGGCTTTCAAACAGCTACTCAGACTTCTGTTTTCAGCTAAGCAGGTGCTGTTGTTATGACAGAGAAAATGAGCTGGCACAAAGGGAAGAAGGAACTCACAGAAGAAAGCACAGGAGATGGGAAGCACAGCCGAAAAAAGCGAGAGTGGCTGTTTAAAAAGAGATTTTCTCGACTGAGCCTCTTCTCTGGGTCTCCTAAGAATAAATTGTAAGTACATCCAAGATTATCTTTTGCATACATTTTCAAACGTAGAAATTTTCTGTGTGTTTCCAGAGCAGCTTTGGAAGAGCCACAGACACCTCGTTACCCCTGCTGTATTAACTGCTTCACAAACAATGAAACAGGGGCTAATTAAACAGCCTGAGCTAAAAACTAGTCAGTCACTGCCAGCACTAGAGACAAAATTAACTTCTCCAAGTGTTGTGTGTCTGTGTGTTTATCTTATATCCATTTCCCTATGCTTCCAGCAAGGGATTAGCGGGGGCAGCATCTATTTCTCCAGGTACACACCAGCACTGCCACTGGGACAACCCAGGACACTGTTTCCAGCAATACCTTTGGCTGCAGTTTTGGTTACACCGAAGCTATAACTCCAGTGTGCAATGGAAAATATCAATGTATGGGCAGCAGCAAAAATCACTGTTCAACAAAGTTAATGATACTAAATTTCTGAAAATTCATAATTAATGCTTGTGTTCCTGCAATAGTGCCTTTATAGTTACTCCTTTCAGTTAGAAGGGGGAAAAGGGAAACAAAACAAAAAGACAAGCAAATAATAACTATTCTTTTTTTTTAACCAAAGTAAACAGAGGCAAAAGTGATTTTGAGCTTGCTGCTTTGTGAATGTATTAGTTTTGAGTTATGGGATTTGAAATTCTCTTCTTGGGTCTTTCTCCTTGGTAATTTTCTTCCTAAACATGAAGTAAACTGAGTGTATGCATCACGCTAAGATCAGAAGGGGTTTCCAAAAAGGGTCTTTTCTCATCCAAGAGCTGTTTTCCCTACAGATCTCCTAAAAGGAGTCTGTCTTTGGTAATTATCATGAAATTACCGTCTTAGCAGGAAGTGCACGCAAGTCTCCACAATTACTCAGCTAACTGCATTAGGCTTGATAGCCACAGCAGCTGGTTACAGGCTCCACAGAAGATTAAAATACACTAGCAAGAAATGAACCTGAGAGCCAGATTTTTCCCTCAGAGTGATAAAATTGCAGCACAACTAATACCAAGGGCTTGGTTTTGGGATTTTTCTTGCTGCACTACTGAGGAACTGGACTAGAAACACAGTCAAACATCCAAGAAGTGAATTACTGCTGTGAATGTTCTCTGTTGTTCATAATTTCACTGAAGAATGCATTCAGGAGGCAGACAAATACAATTGAAGCAGTAAAATCATGTTTTCTGAACATTGTTCCTTATTTGTAAGTGGTAAATATGAATTTTCCCCAGTTTGAGCTAAAAGAAAAAAAATTTAAAAGTTGACCACTAATCTAGTAACCTCGCATGGCACTCCCACATTAATGGGGAGAGAGTCAGCCTTCAGACTTTACTGGATGTATTTCTACAGACACACTGCATGGCAGTGGTTTTTAAATGCATTCAAGCCATCAGGGCTTGCAGAACTTTCACAGTGGTGTAGCCAAATCAGATCATGTCTGCAGTTCAGCACTGACTCGTGCGCTCTTGTAAGGGATTATGCAGGTAAAATAGAAAGGTCTATAATTTGATCAGGAGAGCTTTCCTTTCAGCTCTTCCATCTCTGTTCAAGGCCAGTGCAATGCAGGGCTTATCTACTGGCCAGCATTAGTGTGCACTGCTCGTGCACACAAGTGGGAAAAGAAAATTTATGATGATACAGGGGAGCACTATCAGATACACAGAGCTGTATGGAATCTGTCTTCACACAAACACATGAGGCTTGTGCCTCAATCATGCACAGAAGAGCTGCATATTAAAGCTCCTAACCTGTTAGCTGACATCACTCTTTTATGGTTTTGTTCAAATGACGAAAATCCTTTAATAATTCTGTGTTCTAAAACTAATGGCTTGTCACTGCCACCACAGTACCAGAGCCAGACTCCTTTTTGCTGTCCATCCTTGTTTTTTTCAGGTGACCACACACGGGCACCCCGCTCCTAGTGTGTCACAGGTACAGCCTCTGGAAGGGTTCATAAATCACACACTAATTGCTTCTGCTGCCCTCGTCCATCTAGGAAGTGCTCGGGCTGAACTTGTCACCTCTCTTTGTGACTGTTCCAGCCCTCAGGGAAGAGGCCAGCTTTCCGAAGACAAGCGGAGGTGTTTACACAGGAAAGGTTCCAAGAGGCTGAAGCCGGCGCGGGAGGAAGCGTGTTCCCTGAGGCAGCCGCCCTCGGGGAAGATGTGTCCGAAATGCGAGATCCTCCTGTGCCGCAAATGCGGGACCCTGCACTCGCAGGGCGGCTTCATCGCCCACAGCCTGCTCGACCACTACGACACGGGAGGGGTCACAGCCCTGCTCTGGTGATGGCTTTGGTGTGGGGGCCCTGCCAGGACCTGGCCACATCCCAAAGGCCAAACCTGGGATCCATCAGGGCGACTGGATCCTGGGCCTGCCTCGGCAGCCGCAGCCGCTCCCTAGTTCAGTCTGTACGTAGCAGATGCACTCATTTAACCAGCATAAACCCGGCAAACAAAGATCTGTAACCTAAACATTCCTCAGCTGTTAAGGACAGGGAACTGTTTCAGAAATATTCTTCAGAGCTTTCCTTTTCCTCTCGAGGAAACAAAGATTATCCCATTGAGCTGCAAAAGCGAGTGTGACTATTACATGCAGAGCCACTGGGTGCATTACGCTTGCAATGCCCTTGTTTGCTTCAGTGTCGCTTGTGGTCTGGAATATTAAACGTTTTATTTTTAAATTAACTAGCACAGAGATACAACTTTATGGGGGAAGGGGGCTTCTGAAAGCTGTCCTGGCCACAAGGATTGCAGATCACATCCAGATTCCCTCCTAGAATTTCCAAACTTTCACAGGCTTTGTGATCCTGCACCTTGTCTTAAAAGGAGCAACAACAATCACAACTCACAAAATAATTAAGCCTTCTTTGAGTTCTTAAACCCAAACCTGTATTTTAAGCAGGATAACAGGCCAAGGCTTTATGGTAGGGGTGGGTGGCATTAAGGTACAGGCATACATAAGACTGTTTACCACTGTGGAATTCCTAAGTACAGGTGAAGGGTGGAAGCCTCTGGAACAGATTATCCCAAGTCTAGCAGCACGTATCTTTTCCTCCCATGCCACAGGCGCAAATCTATATGCAGGATTAATTCCTTGCTCTTTGGTAGGGAACAGGCTAAACAGACTTAGTGTCCCACACTATTAATATTAAGGGTTCTTTTATTTAGCCAAGCAGAAGAACACAGGCTGGGACACTTGGACCTTTGTTTCATCTCTCCTTTTCCTAAATTCAAAAGTAACAAGTCCATAGGGAAAAGGGCTCTCTGTACTTCCCACTCCTCTTTAGGAGCTGTTCGAATGAATTTTGTTCAAATGAATGTTTGGTAAGGTGACGGGAATCCAGATTTATTTTCTATCCCTAGGGAATACTTTGACTGAGCTATGACATCTATTCTCGTGCTTTGTTTCCAACCCCCCCAGGGAAAGAGTTTCAACAGGAAGAATTCAGAGCCACATATACAACATCCCTGTGCTCCCAAGTATCCCGAACAATAGTGTTCAGCTCCCTTTGTGGAATGTCAAACCCTCAATGCTCCTCATGCAAGAGGTACAGAGACCATTTCAGAAACTAGACTGAGCTGCTGACAGCTCCCAGGGCAAAGCCCATCAGGAATCTTATGCAGGAGAAAGCCTTAGGCAGGATTCACAAACTGGAACGAACCACTACCAGGTTCCTCCCTTCTACCCAGACTTCACTGCTTCTGCACACTGACAGCAAGTGCCCAGACTTCCTGCCCAAATGCAGACTTCTAAAGCCAAAAATTAGATCTTACAAACATCCTTGTGCTACAAGGGCCTTAATCCCTCCAAAACCATGTTTCCATGGTGCTTGATTGTCGCTTCCATTCATTTTAAAAAGCCAACCACTGCCTGGCAAACCAGAATTAACCTTTCACATTTCTCTGGGACTGCTATTCCTATACTGGGATCCTTCACAGCTGTCCCAAGAGTAAGCCATACCACTACTTTAAGAAATATATATTCAACTCCATTCCTCTTCATCAAGCAATCCAGAGGAGACTTCTCCAGGTAGTCACCTGAGGAAGAGCAAGGTGACAGACTGAAAGGATGAAGGACTAGCTCATCACAACAGCATTATTTTAAATCCTACAGCCCCACACAATGAAATCAGATCAAATTGGTCACATGACTGAGCCGTTATCCAAGTATTCCAGAGGGGACAGAACAAGGGAAGTTCTGTCAGCATCTGCCTGGTAGGATTTCCTTTGTGGCTTGCTATTGGACACAACAAGCTCCTCATGTGGGCTATTAGGCTGGAGAGGCACCCAAGCAGCAGCAGTGTGCAAACCCAGCTCAGTAAAGAGAGCGGCTCACTCTTGCCCTCGATGAATGCCGTTGTGCTGTGCTTTTGAAGGACAGCTACTAACACGGGCAGGGTGAATCAATGCCCTGCTCCGCACTGGCAGGAGCGCCTCCCCTCTCCTCCATCGGGCATGAAGTTGTGTTTGGGGAGGAAAACTACAACGTTTTTGTTACGCCCTGAGGTAGCACGAACACTTTTGTACTTGTTTTCTCAGCAGCTGTTAAATTACTGCACCTTTCCTACACTGGCTACCAAAATCTGCTGCAGAGATCTGCTTGTTCCTACCCACACCCAGGTTAACGTGTGTGGCACTGAGGTCAGGCAATAGAACCACTGCCTTGGGCTTAGCCTGGCTTTTATCTCGTCAGCCACTCCACAATAAGGCCCTTTTGTCTCTAAAAACCCCAGAGCCCCATGCAAACAGTGAGGCCCAACAACAACAGGGCACTGTCCCCTCATATGGCAGCACCTATTGACGCCCGTCCACCAGAGCAGCTCTGCTCCCTCAGCTCTTGGCAGTGTCGTGCCAGACAAGTCATTTTTAAAATTATTATATATGTTAGCAGAGGATTTCAGGCTTAGATTTTAAAGCTGGCTCAGACATATAATTACATTAATACACTATATTGTGAAAGAATAATAATAGAAATACTGATTACACATTTAAAATATTTAGGCTTGAAACCATCCTACAGAATAAAGCTATGATATAGCCTGACACATCAATTATTAAGAGCCTCTACTATTTAATTATCTGATTTCAATAGCTCTGGGAGATTAAAGAGGAATATTGGACTCCATTATATTAAATACAGGAGTGGGCTTCATCCAAGGCATTTGCAGGAATGGGAGTGACTTGACAGTCAACAACACCCCACTGCCAAAACCTCCAATGTAAGAGGGAAAGGAAGCAACTCCCCAGCTGAGGGGCAAATCCATGGGAGCTCTTTCCCTAGAAATCCAACACAGGACAAGCAGAAGTGTGAAAGCAGCAGTTGTCACCATTTGTCACAAAACAAATGATTCAAGGTAAAGAAAGCAAACCCATCAAGTAATCACATGATCAATAATAAACTAGAAGAAATAAAGATCACTTACACAGTGCATATACCCAATTTTAGCTGTGGTTTTTAAAGCAGCCTAGGCAGCTTTCCCCTTTGCCAGATACAATGAAAGCCTTGAGAAAGAAAAGTCATTTTTCCAGTGGACATATACAAAGAACGGTAATTAACATGAGACCACATGAACTGAAGGTTCAACACAAAATCTTTAAATTCTCTTCCTATAATCTGACCATTTGATGACTTCTGAATTCAGAATCTGGTCTAAAATAATGTCCCAAATCAGCTCAAATTAACCTACCTATTTATTACTATGGTTGGATATTGGGAGGAAAACACAGAAATAATCAATGGACTGATGTGCCAAATTCCAGTCTTCTCTTGGATGACAAACAGTGGAGGACAATGTCTCTCCTTTGACTTTTCACAAAGCAGTTGATTTATTTATTTGTTTATTTTCTGAATCCAAGTCTGTATGCCACAGGCTGTAGCAAGTATGATGAAAACCAGGGAAAGTGGTGATCTATTTACTAATAGAATTCAGCAAACCTGGACTCTGCTCAAAACTTTACATGAAGGCATCACAAAATCAGCTTTGGTGACCTGGAAAATGCTGCTTCCTGTCAGGTTCAGCCCTGAGAGCTCAGCCTGGAAAGCATTCCTGGGATCTCTTCTCAGCTATCTGAAGACCAAGATCAATTCACATGAGGAAAATGCATCATTGCCTTTGCTGCCAAACACAAAAATAGACCATTTAATATAATTCTGACTTTCTTTCCCCATTCTTGTTAATTAATTGCCAAGAGTAAACACAGAGAAAGTAAAGACAACCAAACACAACACAGCCATTGAAGGGCTATTAACCAACACAAATACTGAGCAGAAGTAGCATTTCCTAATCATCTCTAAAAATTCCTCAAAGAAGAGAGGCAATGGGATTTTCTCACCATCTCAAGTACTTTTATAATCTGCATTAAAGTCGCATCCAAAAAACCTCAAACACCACAAAACCCCTGTACTCTGTGCAGTAACCCTGGTGGTCCTGGAGTGAGGGAAGGTGTTCCTGCATCTGGAGGTCACAGCTCTCGCCTGCAGTTCTGCAGAGGGGAGCCTGAGGCACAGACTTGAGCCAGTTGTTCCAGGTGGCCCAGGAAGCCTGGGGGGAACATGGAACCCAGCTGCCTTTTTAGCTATGGAAATAAAGGAAATAAAGATGCCATCGTGCTCCCTCCTATCACATTCCATGCCCACCAGCCCCAGGCAGCCAAGGTGCACTTTGCCAACTTCATCTCGAAGTTCTGGGAAAGCTGATGTCTCCCTCAACAAGACCAGAGATGTCCAAGTGCTCTGTCTCACAGAAAAACAGAACATGGCCAGGAAGAGTTCCTTATGCAAATTCACATGCTGTGAATTACCTGAGGATGAAATTACTTTTTTCAGAGCTGTCACCTTCAACGTAGTTTCTTTTTAACTTCCCTGCCATCTGCTATAGAAATAATAATAATTTAAAAAAAGGACAAAAGGACATGGCACACTTCAAATGCTACTACACTGTATTTAGAAAAAACAACCCTAAACCAAACAAAACCAACCCACATACCACTTGTTACTTTTAGAATATTCTAGAAGCAGAAGTCTTTTCAGACAGATAAGCCCAAAGAGTGAGGACAAGAGAATCAATGCCCTCCACAGAACGCCACCCTGCCTCCAGGTAAGTTCTTAACCTCTGAAAGAAACAAGGAAACCCCAAACCAACAAAAATAAAACGCACTCAACAAAGTAAAACCAACTTTAATTAAATTCCTACATAATCCAACATTTCTATGCAGAACAACTGTTTAGTCAAAAAGTAAATATATATGTTTAATTCTCTTTCAAATGTCCACAAGAACCAAGAGCTACCAGTGTTCCTTGGAGAACAAGCAGTAGTTAAAACCTCTCTTGCTGATACTCAGGAACAGTTTGTTACATCTTTTAACCAGCAGTTCCCTATTGCACATAACAAATTTGCTCTCCATTTAAGCACCTAAAAGCCTGGTACCTCACTAAATAAATTAAAACAAATCCAGTTTCTTCAGCAACCATCTTCAACATATATATCTTGGTAAAGCAACATTACTGCAAGCTTTTAATAAATACAGAGAGAAGATCAATGACTTCGCAGTGGTGTTCTGTGGAATGATCTTTTCCCATAAACACTTGCTTCTCCAAACAGGTGGGGTTTTTGGTATGTATGCTCTAAAAATCACTTTGTGTAGTATATTTAATGAAAACATCCCTTACATAAGTCAGTACATTTTGCAGGGAAGGACTGATCTGAGATATGAATTTCAGTGTAAGGCTGGCAGGAGCTTCTTGCTGAAACCAAACAAAATTGTGCCTCTCTGGGAGCTGAAGGCAAAGCCCCAGAGGCTGAGTGGGAGACTGTAACCAACAAGGGATTCTCAGGCACGTTTGGAGTCAGCCTAACCTTCATCTGAAGGGCTTCTTTTGTGTGTTAAGTCAGAGGAACAAAATGGTGCAACCCTGAACATCTGGATGCTGCATCACTCTCAGAGGTCTCCCCCACCCTCCAAACACCCACCCTTCCCTCGGCAGCAGCACGAGACATGAAGCAGCTCCCTGCAGTACAGTGATACCATGGTTGCTATTTACAGTAGAATTAATGCATCTGTGCCAGCAGGGCAGAGGTCATATGAAAAATATACACAATATGCTCATTTTTAGCCAGATTAGGATATAAAAAAAAATTACTCTTCAAGTCCTGACTTTAAACAAAGAACAGTTCTGTCAGAGGTCTTCAAACCTCCTGAGGATATGTTAGAGCACATTACCCTAACGTATAAAAACAAATATTTACACCTCCATAAAGTACCAAAGAATTTTTAAAAATGCCTAGTAGCTCTCAGCGTGCAAAGTCAGCAGGAACTGATTATCCAGGATGTTCACTAATTGTAGACACAGTCTTGGAATCAAGCATTCAGAAGCAGAGTGCAAAAGACTCAGGAATTATTTCAGTCCATTTGTTTTCATCGTTGTTTCCTTTCTTGTTTTCAATCAGTTCATAGAATCATAGAATGTGCTGAGTTGGAAGGGACCCATCAGGATCAGAGTCCAACTCCTGGCCCTGTGTGGGGCTCCCCAAGAACCACCATGTGCCTGAGAGCGTTGTCCCAATGCTTCCTGAAGTTTTGTTGGTCCATACAACAGAAACCCTTTACAAACACTTGTCAAGGTAACCTTCAGCTTAGTGCAAATGCCAGAATCTTCTAGGACCTGTAATCTTTCCTAACAGTGTGAGCCATCCAGTTCACTTTAGTAGTCCAACTTTCCCGCAGAGCTTCATCAAACTTTTGCTTAAACTGTTTTAGTGCTTCTTCCTCACTCTTCCCTAAGGCAAGGGAGTCCTAAGACAACAAAGAAAAAAGAACTGTTAGGAATTTTAAAAAACACAGTTAAAGCCTCCTTCACTGTCTAACACAAGCCACAGTCTGTTTTGTTCTGCTTTGACACTTTTTCACTTACTATGCATTGAGCAATACATCAGTTGGTTTAAATAATACATCTTTCTGGGTTTAAAGATAAAACTGAAAAACAATGAAGCAAATAATTTTCACCTTTACAGGTCTATGCTTGTGCATGAGCCAAGATGTAAAATAGCCCTGAGATGACTCCATTTAAGATGCACAGATCCTGAACTCACCCTTTGAGCACTAGGACTGACTACAGACCTTGTTCTATAGAGCTGAGAAAGAAAGCTTTGATGACTCTGTGCAACTCTTGACAGAAATGGAAAACAACTGAAATGTATTAATCTTAGGAGCAAAAATTCACATCCTGGAAAAATGCTGAGTCCTGCTGAGCTGTAGATCTTACTTTACCTTGAGATACTGGATGTCCTTGACAGAGGTTAGCTCTGGCAGCCCTGCAGTCAGCATCAGTGCAAAGAGGGTAATAAATAGGTTCCCGTGCTTGCGCAGGATCAGGTAGGCTTCCTCACAATACTGCCGGAACCTGCGTCCAGCCCGGGCACATGCAAGGAGCACAACATGGGAGAGCTTACACAGATGGAAATGGGTGCAACCACTGCCAGAACTTGTTATCTGCTCTGACAAAGACAGACTGCAGGAACACAGTAACAGAAAGGACAGAGATGGCTGCAGAACCCCCAGTGCATCCTCACAAACACATCCCATGTCTCCCCAACAAGCCCTTGGTACAAAACACCACCAGCTGTTCTTCAGAAAGAACAAAAGTACCAGAGGTCACGGCAGTGTCCCACCTCCCTGAGAACTTCAGTGAAATGCCCTGATGATCCTATAGGGTGGGCTACAGTGGAAAAGCCAAAGCTCTATTGCAGTCCCTCTGTACCAAGCAGCCTGTCTCTAATCTCTGTCATCTCTAATTCCTTCCCTGGTCAAAACTGAACCGACTGCCAGGGCTGGTGGATCACGAGCATGTGGCTCCCTATGCCCAAGCATGCAAGCAAGGCCAGGATGGGGCAGCACAATGAATGTGCCCTGATGGGCAGGAAGGGCAGAAGGGAGCCTGTTCCCAAGGGCAGTGCTGCATCTTGCTTGAACAACAGCCTGGCAGCCCTGCCTGGAGCCCAGAGCTGCTGAAGGCAGAGCTGAGCCCAGCAGAACCTGCCACCTCCTGCTGTGGGAGATCAAAAGCAACTGCAGAGCTGCAGCTTCGGATTCTGAAGCAATCTGTGGACATTCCAGCTCAGGGAGAGCAGCACATAGTCCTGTAAATGCGTGTTGGCACGCATTTCCACCCAAGTGCAAATGAGCAAACCAGCCCCAGATAGGTCCTGGTATGCTGGAAATTATCATCTCCATTACAAATAGATCAAAATAACACTCACCGGCCAAATTTTTCAGTGTTCCCTGTTTTTCCTTGTTGAATAACATGAATGAAATCATAGGTGAGTATGAAAGGTACCCGTTCCCTTTTAATTCCAAACTTGGACTTAAAGTTTCCAAGAATATGCCCAAAATCTATGTGAAAGAGCTAAAAAAAAAAAAAAACCAAAAAGCAAAATCAAGTGAAAATTAATTTCTCCAGAAAAATGTGTCACTTTTCTAATATCCCCACAGGATGCTGGTATCAAGAACAGCTAACTCCTAATGCAACTCTACAGCCCATGGTTCCAACCCTTTGGGAGTATTTAGTTCTAAAACATTTCAAGATTTAAAGTCAGTGATAATGTCCACGCTCTTATGAGTGACCACTGCAGCAAATCAATGGGCCAAAGATTCTCTCAGGTTTAAGCTGCTGCTGCCACGAGACATCTTGTTGGCAGTATCAGACAAAAATGAACCCAAGGATGAGCCCAGGGGGTTAAACATCATCATATCCAAGGCCTGCCTACAAGGACAGAGGCAGAGTTGAGTTAATCTGAAGGACCCTGGGGCAGTTCCCCATGTTAGAATCGAAGATAAGGGCATTCCTGCTTTCTTCCAGGAGGTACAAACTTAAAAGAATACTGCAAATGTCTATAGAACTGTCAATTTTATAACCCTTGCTAGTTTTCTAGGCAGAATAATTTCAGTTAAACCAGACAAGTTACAGTACAAAGTAACAATGAAGAAAGCACATGTCTAAGAGCTCACCCAGGTTCTGAGTGCACAGCGTGGTGCTGGTCCTGGGTTCCACACTGAGCATTCCTGCAGGGCTGAGCTGTAGAGACTCACTTCAGGGAAACCACACTGCTCCAAAATGCAGTTCATGGATTTTTAAGGGCGGTCTTTGCAAGATACTCTAAGACCACTTTTATTCAATAAATCTGAACCATTGAAAGGCCTCTTGGATGTTCTGTAAAAGCTCTACAGAAACAGCCTCTCTCGATACAGAATTGCTGATGGACCAGGCTTTGCTCTGCCCTTCCACCAGCATTACATTTCCTTTCCTTGAAGCTCTCTCCAGCTCTCAGTGAACCCCAGACATCAGTTCTGACCATGTGTGGCTTTCATCTCACCAAGGCACCAAAGAAATTACAAGTTCTCAAGAGAACTCTTGCACACCACAGATACCAAAGGCATTCTGCCTACTGAAGGGATTTTTACCTGCCCATTTTTCCTGACCATGATGTTGTCACTGTGTCTGTCACCAATTCCCAGTACATACGTAGCTACACAGTAGCCAGCACAAGACAGAGTAAATTCTTCAATGGCTCGATCCAAGTCCTCTCTGTAATCACAAAGAAAATTATATTAGTGCACACTGTTGGAATTCCTGTCGCGCCTTGGCCTCAAAAAGGATTTTTGCCTGTTTAAACCAGAAGTCCATTAGGATGCTGTAAAACCAGAATTACTTGAGAAAAAAGTAAAGGTAGCCATGGAGAATAAGCAATATGAAAGGCAACATCAAGGCTTGAGACCCATGTAATTTTCTTGGGTTTGTTTGTGTTGCCAAATTTAACATAACTCACTCAACAGCACACAGCCAAAACGCTGCAAATGCCAGGCCCAAGGGCACCATGAATCTCAGTCAGAATTTGACACGCTAGAAAAATAAACAGCAACAAACCACACCTTCCTCAACACTGAAAGAGACACTTAAGAGGAATTTTGTAGTTTATACTATAGCTGAGAGAATAAGTGTAGAAATTACCCTAAATTGTATTCCTTCAGCCAGTTCAAGAGCGCGTCCTTGTTGAAAGCAGCAGCTGCAGCAACATTGCTGCTGTTTAACTGAATGTCAGCAATGGTTTCTGAGCTGGAAACAGCCTCAATAAGGCCAGAGTGATCTCCAGTTGCTAAACAGCCATATGGCAATATCCTGGAACAAAACACAGAATCACGTTAGAACCTAAAACAGCAAAATGTTTCTTTAGTGTGTCCAGTTCTTGGAGATGGCTGAATATTCATTCCAACAGTAAACTCTCAAAGGTTAATATACAGGAATTGCTTGTAAAGGTAAAAGACCAGCAATACATTTAAAAAATCCATTTTTCCTATTATGTACATATATGCAAAAAAAGAGAGACATTTTAAAAAACATAATTTTTCCTTTTTACTGGAACCCAGTTTCTTGTAATTTCCCGGGACGAGCCGCAGAGGGAGCCCTGTGCCTGCATTTGTGAGTTCCTGCCCAGACAGACACTGACCTGCTCCAGTTCATTCCCGATAAATTACTGCTGGAAATGGAAAAGAGAACCTTATCCTTTTCCATCTTCTTCCTGCTTCAAATGAAAATGCTAGAAAACCTTCTAAATACTAACAAAAAGAATGTTTTCCAGCTTTTACTAAATTGAAGCATAGAAACCCAATGAAAAACAGGAATACATCTCTTCACTTGCTTGGTATCTCAGAACACACCTGAGCATTCACATACTGTGACCAGTGAAAACACCTCTTACCATATCACTGCCTTACAATAAGACACAGTAAAGATGTAAATCAAGGAGAGATGTGTCTAAATAGATAAGTATATTTTTTTCCAATACATTTGTTCACTCCAGATGCTTAAAACGCTAAACAGAATAGCAACATCCCATGAGATGGGAGCTCAAGCCTCTGCAATGGAAACTTACAGCAAACTTTTCAAAGGCAATGCATCACAAATTGAGGTGTCTATTCTTGTGCCAGGCAGCTCAGGCCAAGAATATTATCTCAGTTGTGGTCAGCACCCACTGACTTACAGAGCTGTATAAAACAATTGCAGGACATATTAAAATTGATGTGTGTGCCTTCAGACATACATATATATATATGTATATAAAAAGAAAAAATACTGCTGGTGAAGCTGTCATTAGTATTTATATATCAAACAGATATTAAGTTTGATTGCTGCAAAGCATAACCACATCTCTTAACTGACACAGCCTATTATCCCAAGCCATGGAAGAAAAATAAATAAAATTCCATACAAAATTAAACACAACTTTTTGGCCTCATAGCTATCAGGGAACGGAGCAGTTTCTCCACCTAAGGGACAACACAACTGAAATGGTGCAAGTAGCAGTCTGGGATTCTTCCCTGCTGGCATCAAAGTGAACTGAAAACCAGATTCAACAGAGTATTTCAAGAGCACTCAACTTCAAAACAACAACAGAAGCGCAGGCTTGGAAGGTTTTTCCCGTTTCTATTCTGATCCCTTCCCAGTCCCCGCAGCAGCGGCTCTCCCCAGGAGCAGGAGGGTGGCTGGGATTGCCGCGCACCGGCGCCCACGGCACGAGGAAGCTCTGCCCATCCTTATCACGACTCCGCAAATGGGAGCCAAACCTCGCCAGGTTAAAGTGCACGCTGGCCTCCTTCCATGGCATTTCAACCCACCCCACTCGCAGCTGAACTGGGCACACGGCCAACAACTTCCCCTTCAAAAGCAAGCAATGATGAAAGCCTTCAGCCCCTTGAGGGCTGTGTGCTTACAACTGGAGGAAAAAACATCCTTGTCAGAGAGACAGTTTGACAGGAGTCAAGTTAGGGACAAATCCTCTGGGCCCTTTCCATCTCATCCTGGTCTTTCTGACTTCAACATCTGTCAGCAGGATATGCTCCCTGCTTTTTAAAGCCAGCAAAAGCCATGGACAGATCAATACTGGAATCCTGGGCAGGATGGAAAATTATCTTCACTCATTTAAAACTGTTCTTTATTTCAAGTGTTTAATTCTCCAAAGCAGTGCCCTTCCAAACACACACAAAATATTGGTGATTTATCAACACATTCTCTGTAACTTCAGGTCTAATAGCTTAAAAATGATGACATTCTTAAGAGTTGTAACAAATACATTTTTCAGTATGTGTGTGAACTCTGATTTCTTTCATACGCAGCCATGTAACCTCAGTTCTCACACACATAAGGGAGATGAAAATGAAAAACTACTATAGACAGGCACTGAAAAAAGTGTTTTGGAGAATGTCCTGCATCTGGCCAAAAAGTAACCAAGTATTAAATGCATTTAGGACAATTTAACACAGCAAAGGTGACTTGACATAGATCAAACTCCTCAAATTAATGATTTTCTGTTGCTGTTACTTTACTTGTTTCTCCACTAACGCAACTTGATGCTATAACACAGGTAAAGCAGCCCAAACACTTTCTGATGCAAGGATTTTCCTGAGAGGTGCAGCACCACAGACCCCACAGCACCCTTGAGAAGACAGATGTTATGCTCCCCTGCTGTGACATTTATTTGCAATAGGCCATCTATTTCCTGCTCAATGTTCAGGCGAAAGTTTGTCTTAGAAATTAAGGTGTGAGGATTAACTAAAAAGTATACTTTTTGCTTTGGTCATTTCTCTCTGCTACTTGACTGATGTTCGAGGTGAACTGACCCGAGGCAGACTCCTCTAAATGTCAGTGCTTGTCTGGGTGCTGGCCCTTGGCGCTCATGGCTGGCTCTGTTCTGGGAAGCAGATCTAACCTACATTCCAGGCTTTCCTCAGCTGTGCACACACAGGGAGAGCCCAGGATGAAGGACCTACAGGAGCACATGGTTCCATCCTCCTGCACACACCCTCTGCCCTGTTTGTCACCCATGAGACAAATTAGTTGACAGTCAAACAAACAAACATTTCTCCTCCTTCAGCTCTCAAAATCAATATATATTTGGTGTTCCTCTCTAGAGCTGAGAAATCCCACTAGGAATATCGTGCTTGCTTTAGACACAGACTGAGCTAAGATTTCATTTTCAATCACTGCTAAAGAACTGAGTGGGGATTGCAGTGCAATTAGAAGGGAACTGATCCCATCCCCAGCTCCTTGGCAGCGGTGCATTGGCTGCCATTTGATCCATGCCTCATGGAAGCTGCACAATCTGCTTGTGGCAAAACATGACTGATGGGGAGAGGCAACAGCAAGAGCTTCTGCCCTGACACTGCTGGCACAAATGAGAAGCCCTGATTTTACTTGGGTGGAGTTATCAGACTCTCTGTAGTGGAAAAAAGTTGAAAAGTGCAAAATCCATTGTGCATCCACAAACGGAAATAACTTCAGGGAAACTAAGGACGATACAGGGCAAGAAGCAAAGACTGCACTCATTGGTATGGGCATATGACACTGTATTTTTCAGGAAAGCAGCTCTTTGGCACTACTTTTCCAGCTCAGACCATGCCTCTCACCCAAGCAAAAAGTAACCAATGAGTCCTGACACACAAACATGGCAAAGAACTCATCTCCACCACCGCTAGCTCATAGATTCTGGAGTCGTTTCTTCATGAGAGATATGCAGGCTACAAACATGGAGATGACAAAGCTTCACCCTCATGGCTGTGCTCTCATGCTCTGGGTGTTCAGAGTGCTGCTTTGTCCAATTCTGTTCCCAAGGAAGGTCATTTCAGAGCCTTCTCTTGGCAAGTGCCTGATTAATCTCTTTGACAGACACTGAATTGTAACCCTGCCTCAATCCCAGGATTTTATTTTATAATGAGAGGATGAATGGAAGGAAGATGCTCCCAGTTAAGCAAATAAATGGAAGAGGCCAAATATAGACTTCAGTTCTCACTAGGAACTTCCCCTTTTACTTTTTTTTTCTTTGCAGAGTTTCAAGAAAAATCTTGGACATCAGAGCTACTTTTTGGTTTTCCTTTGTTGCGTTTTAAAAAAATGCCTTAGTCAGGAAAAGCATATTTGATGACTCTAATTGCTATTCCTGTTTTCTAGGCACGGTGTGTGGCCCAGGCTGGAACCACAAACAGCTTCTGGGAAGGCAGCTACTGAAGAACGCCTCATCTGGGATTCCACAGCTGCCAGAGGCTGTCCTTGCCCCCAAATGCTGGATCAGTCTTCTCACAGTCAATTTATAATGACATAAATTACCTAAGGTTTCCTCAAGTCAGTGTTCAACTTCACACACACTCAACCACCTCACCGCAAATGTACATTTCCAGAAACAATTTGTAATTCACATTCCTACCTTTCCTTAAGCAGTCTAAGTAACACGTTGATAAATTTAATCACCTGTGCTGATGTTACATGCCTTATGTAGTTCCCACTATTATGCTTCAGCCATAAAAAATTTGAAAAGAGCTCCAAGAATCTAAATGAAGTATTTCAGGTAATATTTAAATATCAGTACTTCTAGACTTGTAAACAACACTTCAAAATTAAACACAGAGGATTACAGCTCTTGCACAGGCATACAAAATTTATTTTATGGCTAAAAATGATTTATAATAATGTGACACCCAGTACCTTCTTTAGGACTACTTTCCTAAAGTGCAACTAGAATTTGAGAATTATATTACCTAAAACTGCTTAATAAATTTGGGCGGAAATGTTTCCCATGTACTAGAGGGTTGTGTGATAACACTGAGCAGTAACTGATACTGTTTCTCTTTGGAATATTCCTTCAAGGAAGTCATGTTTACCTTATCAAGCATGTGAAGGTAGGAAAACTGCTTTGCAAGAGACTTTGGAAGACACAAAGATATTTCTGGTCGGAAAAATGCATTCTGGCATCCCAACAACGTTTTACCAACAAAAGAAAGTGACATTAGAGCTGAAGATGTTCACAGTGGCTGGAAATGCTGGTGTGAACAGCAATGAGAGCTCTGCTCACAGCAGGAAGGAGAGAACAGCCTGTTCACCTTGGCTGTGACAGCTAAAACCTCTGGGCACCCGGACAGATGTGTAGAAAGGGGACAGTAGGGAAGGTGCCTAAAAACAGGAAAGCTTTACTTCTAAAAGTAGCCCCTCCATCCAAACAAACCAGCCCTCGAGAGATCCTTACCGGAGATCCAGGCCAGCCTCTTTCCAAAGAATGTCCATCAGGCGCAGAATCTGGAGTGTCAACATGTCCTGTCGGAGATCTGCAATGAAAGGTGAAACCACTGCTTCAGTTCCTCACAACTTCCTCAAGTTTCCAAGGCCTTCAGAAAAAGGGATCTAAAAATACTCACCCAGCCTAAGGGTTAAAGTGGGATTAATCATAATTACATCATCCTGACTGGCAACGTCTGTGCTTTGAAGCTCAGTCAGAAGATGCTTAATTTGTTTACTGATGTCAGAGTAATCCATGTTTACATTATGGCAATACAGAATGATACAGCTTAAAGGCAAGCATGCCAGTGAAGAAGGAAAAGGAAAAATTTAAAGTTTTTTAAATTTTAAAGTTTAAAATTTAAAGGCATGGCTTACCATCACCATTTTTAAAGATGATCCCTACAAGATCTCCTCCAAACATTTTGTTGTTGTACACTATCCAGAGAGGCTTCATTTTAGAATCCATGTATCTACACTTCTCAACACTAGAAGAAAACACAACAGAACTTGTAGTCAAACAGGAATAATTCAACTGAAAAGATCTAAACACGGCTCAGAACATAAGAGAACATGTAGACTTCCAGTCTGGAAGTACTTAAATGCTCTCTCTGCTTTCATTCTGCTGCTATGCCATGAGCACTCACCAAGCTATGAACACATTTGTTACATGTGCAATGTATTTGATACTGACTGGTGAATGTATCTCTACTTAAATCAAGCACCCTCATTTTCAGAGAAAATTGTTCTCTTTATATCCTTTCCCATCAATTTTTATACTTTATATTTAAGTGCTGTGAAAAGTTTTAGTGGCCTTTGTGCTTATTGTTATAAACAGAAGCCAGGGATGCAGCCTAATTCACTTTTAGGCTTACATTTAAATATATTTAGCCATGGTAACGCATTGACTAAGAGAGTATTAAGTTTCATGGTGGATCACAAAAATCTTCTATTTTAACTGATATCTTAACTTCAGGAAGATGCCCAGCGGACCTTCTGTCACTATAGGAAAAGTTCCCTGTGGCAGCACATGTGCTGAACAATGCAGCCAGAGGAAGTTCAGGCACGGATGTGTTTCTGCTCTACTGCTTCCATGCAAAGCTACAGTGAAATTGTGCTCATTCTTTACTTACTGCAGTTCTGAAAGTATAACAGAAGGATTCAGAGGAGACTGGAGGTCAGAAAGTGCTTCTCTGTAAGCATTTTGTTTCAAGCACGTATGCATTGCATCTTTTCCTTTTGCTTTGCTTTGCTTCATGGCATTCAGCTTAATTAGACTATTTAAAGTCTTCATTTTATTGAGGGCTTCCACCTGAAAGAGATGTTTTATCTTTAAGAGTTATTGCTCTGATTTGAGATGTAATATAATGCTAAATCCCATTTCACAACAAAACCAAGTATTAAATAATTCTACAACTTTTTAAAAATGGAAATAATGGACGGAAATTAAGTCACTCATGTCTCAGAAATATCATTTTCATAATTAACACAGACATTGATGAGATGAAAGCTCCTAAGCTTTGAGTCACTTTTAAAAGCATGACTAAACATTTCCAAAAAAATTAATGAGGCATTTTAATGTATGAAATTAACACAAATTCTTTTGTCAAAGTACAATTTCTAGTTCCCTATTTCAACAAAGCACATGGCATAGGTGCCCCTAGGCACGCTGAAGTCAACAGAAATACTGATTATTTCATACTCTAACAAACTGAGACATTACTTGAGATGAGCTGTGGATGCAGATACTTCATCATTCACATTAAGTTGCATCCAACAAGGCACGGCCATGTGACTGCTTGCAGACAATTTTCACAGAGCAAAGTCTTAAATGTTTGTCATTAAAATCCTGCTGAAGTCAGGCAGAAGACAAAAGCTTTAATTGACTAAGGTGCTGAAAATCATAGCATCTCAACTAAGCGAAGTTTTTACCTTAGAAATGTGTAAAAAGTCAAGGCAATTATTTGCAATAACACAGGTGGGTTTAACTCCTTTTCCCCCTTCTGTTCTGTAAAGTTTTTTACTGTTACAAAATCTCTAAGGAAACTGGTGATGTAAATGTGTAACACTAACAGAGCAAAGCCCTTTGGTAACAAACCTAGACAGTGCATACAACAAATACAATTTCTACATCCAAGCAACTTTTTGGCCAAACAGTTCTTACAACAATCAGCTGTGTTTGCACCAGCCTCAGTAACATGCTGAGCAATACACAGATTCTCTAGCAAACAGCAGCAATGTAACAATTATGAAAGCTGTTTTCTATACAAGAAAGCTTCAGCCTAACTTACAAGGTGCTGAGTCAAAACTCACCCCTCCCACCGACTGAACCCTGTCAGGCAGGATGCTGTGGAAATTGTATGGAGTTTGATTATAAAACTGGGCAGTGGAGAGCTGCCAGGTCAGCCATCTGTCAAAACCAAAAGCGCTCTGCTTTTCCACTATTCTAGGAGCTGTACAAACATCAGTGACAAGGGAACAAAATGGAACCTGTGTTGTACAAACAGGAACTTTTTGAAGTATTTCTACTTTGAATTTCTTCCGTGTTTGCACAGTTGGGAATTTTTTTGCCCCTTCTTTGATTGTACTGACATTTGCTTCCTGTAAAGTGCACAAAAACTTTACTGACCTTATGTCTATTGCTTAAAGCATTTCACCACCTACTCTTTTCATGATTTTGACAATGCTAACAAGCACACATGGAAGAGATGGTCTTTTTCCACGTCCTGTGAGCTGCAGCAATAAAGAGCACAACAGAACATCCCTGTTCCACATGCTCCCAAAGCACAATTTCAGTGCAGACAGACACCATTGTCAGTTAGTCATCCACTGAGTGAACCTCAGTGGCCTGATACAGTAAATACTTTAACTCCAAAGAGAGGCCATTTTTCACATATTTTTAAGATCACAATCTAAATTAACTCACTAAAACTGAATTAGAGACTTCAAACATGATTTGTGAGTGTCTCCTAATGATCTGCTGATACAATTATTAGTGCTTTTAAAAGCAAACCTCTCGTGCTTATTAGGGTATTTAAAAGCAAACATATCTCTCCTTTGTTCTCTCTTTTTTTGTGTGTGTAAATGACAGACCTATATTGACAGTAAAATGAGTATGTGGGTAATTTGCAACATCTTTCAACAAAAGCCAAAGCTGCAGAAAGTAGTCCTGGAGTAATCTAGGTAAAATTTAGAACAAGCTACTCTTCATGGGGGAAAATCTTCAAACGCACAAAAGACCTTCCTCAGTTAATCCAGAGAGTCTCTGCTGTATCCAGAATACACACACACTGCTGAAGGTGTCTCACATGTCTCAGAACACTGTAAAACCAGCTCCCAGAGGCCCCACAGCACTGGGGCTGCCTTCTGGGCCCTGGGGGCTGCTCCATCATTCAGCCCTTTTAATTCCCTGTGCCACTCACGCCTCTTTCTCCTCCGCACTGCCCAACTTTGTCAAGGTAGCCAATGCACCCCCAGGAGCAATGGAATAAGGATGGGAGTTACAGGCTTGGATAGGTCAGGATGATGGGAAAGGGAAGTCCCTACCTGTTTAGCCAGCAC
This sequence comes from Edolisoma coerulescens, assembly GCA_013397115.1. NCBI lineage: Eukaryota > Metazoa > Chordata > Aves > Passeriformes > Campephagidae > Edolisoma > Edolisoma coerulescens. The sequence goes on from VWZW01007004.1 coordinate 1,841,574, forward strand.
CTTCATATGAGCCACACTTCCCCTGCAATAAGCTTCCAGTATCAAACCGAACTGCACCGACACGGCGGGGATGTGAACCTCCGACCTGCAAGGGGAAAGCTTCTCATCACACCACAGCATTTACAGAACTGCGTTGTGCCAGTCATTTAAAAAAACCAAAACAGACACAAAAAACCCCAAAACAAACATTAAAACGCTTCATGGTCATGTAGTTGAAACAAAAAGCCAGTCTTAAGAAATACTAGAACCCTTCTGTGCTGAAGATGATGGGGACAGGCCAGTTTTGATGCAGGATCCTTGTTTCAAGGCCCAGGACTGCTCTGGAGGCAGCAGTGTTCATGCCAAGAGGCAGTGACTGAACTCCTGTTTCAGGACCCGCTTTTATTCAGAGCAGCACTGAGAAGAGTCACTGAAGGGCTGATGTTAAACCACACGTTCTCCAATCTCTGTAAGGGAAAAGCCCAATTTGCTTGAAGGAGAACACTGTGAAACAAACCACTGAACTTTATATCAGAGCCAATTATCCTCCAAAACATTTTCATGTAACGCTTGCTCTTTTTAGCTAGAAATATTAAAATTAATCGTGCTCTAAAGACAGAATCAACCTATTCCAGTCCAGTCTGCAAGGCTTCTGCCATTCATGAAACTGCCCATCAAAAGTAGCAAGAACACACAGAACAGCTTTTATTTTTTGTTAGACTTGCAACAGTAATAATTTTTCCCAACTGTGAGGTATAAATATTGTGCTTTTACTGCACCCACAGCCAAAACAAACACTAGGGGTATTTACAAACCTTACTCATCAGGTACTCAGAGCTGAATGCAGTTTGGAATACTTTCATCAAAGGGTAGATTACAAACCACTCTAATTTATTTCTAATGAGAGGTCTGATTTATAGATGCCAAAGATAAAGAAACAAAAGAGGAGTTGTGGGGCACTATGATAATGGCTCATTCAGAAAAATCCTCAAGAAATCACATTTGAAAGTCCAATCAGGCTCAATAGTTTCAGAAAGACATAAGGGAAAAAATCCTACCTCAGGTGCCAGAACAACATCTGTCCTATTCTCCTGTTGCCAAGGGCTCTTTCCAGGAGAAATCTGGAGAGTGCACAATCCAGAAAAGGCTCATACTTCAGGACTTGCACAAGTTGGAGAAGATACTGAGAGAGCTCTTCATCACTAGAATGAGGTACATAAAAGCAGTTAGTAAGAGAGTAGCTAGATTAGTGATACTCCAGAAATTCAGGTGCATATGACAAGCCCAGCAATGACAGCATTTGGTTCAATAGCAAGAGTGTCTCCCAATTTTTCCATCACACAGAGAAGGACAACACACAACTTAGTGCAACTGCCAGATGGAAATAATTCCAGATGTATTCTTAGGATAGCCCAGCAGCTAAATTCCTTGTTTGGATTTGAAAGAAGTCAAAATAATTTATTTTTTTTACCCCAGAAGTCCATCCTTGACCACTAAAAATTAATCACTAAACTATTCACCAAAGAGAATTCAGAATTCAAGGACAGGAAATATGCAGTAATGATAATGTTACACAAATCTTGCCCTAGGTTACAGTGGAGAGCAAATGAAATGCAGTAAGGGAAGAACTGCAGAGAATGAAGGCTCCTGTGAATCAAAACCAAATCAGTAATTCTCTCATTATTTATTACATGCTGCAGCTTACATTCCTAATAAATGATACAGCCCATCCCTGACACAGAGTGGAGGTGGCTGGGTGTCAGGTTTTACAGTGTTTGGCTATAGGAATATTTCTCCCTTTGTTATTAAAATGTTTCTCTCACAGCTTCTCGTTCTCCTTTGCCCAAGAAAGGGATGAACACCCAATCCTCTCTGGGACAAAGGCACACTGGTGTTCTCCTTGCAACATGGAAAATACTCATCATTTTCTGCAAGGTGCCAGAATAAGGCGGTTTTATTTAGCTGCCAATGAGCCTATCTAGAAATTAGATTTGCTTTATTTGGCCACCTGTTCATGGCAGGCAGTGTGTTCAGCTCTTTCCTCTTGGGGTTGGTTTATCCTGTGAGCAAATAGAATGCAGTTTTGCAGCCCAGAAACCCTTACCTACCTCATCTGCCTCAAACAACCCACTGCATATTCTCTGACATACTGGTCAGGGTAATTGAAATCCAGCAGCTCCAAAGCCTCTCTGGGCAGCAGCTTGGGCCAGATCTGCAGGAGAGCCTGAAGCTGGTACAAAAAGAAGGTGACAGGTAAGGACACAGGTAGGTCTCACTGCCCAGACAGGCACTCAAATGAACGGAAGATGGTGACCAGCTACCATGAGGGGGTGGGTAGAAAGGAAAGAAATAATTTGGGGTAACTGGGCCCACTTCTGATTAAGTTTCTCACTCTTTAAAATGATGCAGATTATTTTTAGTCTGAAAGACCTATTTCTTTACACACAGACACAATGCATAGTAAACAAAAACTAGGTAACACCAGATATGTATGGTTTAAAAGCACACATTCAATAAAAATAAGATGTTTTGTAAGTGCTCTCATAAATATACAACCATTTTGGTAACAGTGAAAGTTTCCATTAAGGATAAAAAGAAGAGGTTTTTGTTGAAAAAGATCTTTCTTTACCAAAAATATTTGTCCACCTCAACTGATGGAGTCTTTTTGCACATTCACTGTGAATAGTAAGGAGCTTAAATTACAAAAAAAAAAAAAAAATTCAGGTTAGATATTAAAACAAATAAAGAATCCCTATACTGATAACAATAATATGCTGGAAAAAAAATTACAGAATACAGTGATGCATCATTTTGGACTACCAAAAAGACATTTAGTGGCCTCACAAAATAAACTGATCTTATTGCATTGTTATGAAGCTCACAGCTACCTGCTGAGAGTGTTTTTAATAATATGTATAGAGTTGTATCACTGTAACAGGGCACTATTACTCCATATAAACACTTTAATGCATATTAATATAAATGCATATTAGTATAAATGCAGTGTATCAACAGCACAAGATTTTTCTTTCTGTAGGAACGAGTCACAACTCATGATAATAATACCATTTCCTACAAATTAGATAACACAGGTTATTTTATATTTAAATAGCAACTAATAAAATCTGAATAATTAAGAAGATCTTGTTTTTCTCCTAATTTCATAATGACTTTACAACAGTGAAAAACCTTTATTTCCACTTTATGTCACACATCAACTCATGCTTCCAGTTCAAGTATGACAAAGAGGAGTTCACATTCTCAGCCCAAATTTAACAGGCATGTTCATAACACTATTTATACACCTTGGGGCCACATTCTGAATTGATTCATCAATTTTGTGAAATCCAGAAGACAAGGAATGGGCAGAGGTAAATCACAGTACAAAGGCAGTGGCTGTGCTGCAACTCCAGAAGTGGAGGAAAGGATCAACTAAACTGTTTCCTAGGGCAAATACAGGTATGAACAATTCATAATGAGATAAAGTAAAACTACAGGTGTTCTTAACATAGATGTCACATTCCCTCAGAAAAATACACTCAAAAATACACTCCAAAATCTATTAACCCAGCAAGGGTCAGTGATGCCAGTCCTGATGTCAAAGGACTGCAGCCACCAGCAGTTTCATAGCAGGAGCACTGGCACTGAACCTCTGCAAGAGGTACTAACCCTGATCACATGCTTAATACACAAGGCAGACACTGAAAATGCAAACAGCAGCTCTGCTTGTCACACAGTCACAGACTCCCAAACAAAACTATCAGAATTTCTACACAATCTACTTTAAATCAGGTGCAGAATCAGCAAAAATATAGAAACATTTTGTTAATACTGAATGATTGAAATGAATGGAGAATCTGAAATAGTCTGAAAAGATGAGCTCAAGTGGCCCCGCATGCCTCACGTATCAGGCAATGGAAGTCATGGTCCACAGCGTGTGCATTTACTGGGAAGATTATTTGAAAATACAGAGCTCCTCTCTTTGCTGAAATCATTGCAGAGGTGGTTACAATAAGAATGAACAATGCATGTTTCAGAGAAAACTCAAATTTGGCCTTGGTGTATCAGTATTTTCTTCCATGAACAAAAAAACCACAATTTCTTCCCTAACAAGACAGGTTTACTATATGAGACAATACAATTAAGCACAGGCCAGTATTTTTATTCCAGTTATTTCAAGTATTTCAGTTGTCCTTTCTCTACTTCTCATTAATGATGGTGTCACTTCGCTGAAAGCAAGTGGATTTTTTTAAAATTTCTTTTAATTTTCTTTTTCTTTCTTTTTTTTAAATTCTGCCTTGAGAACAAATACTGCCTGTGAGCTCTCCTAACAAGTTCTGCCATCCTGCCACTCTGCTGAGCAGGGAGGTTATGGCAGCAGTAAGGGCAATTCCTTCTGTGCAGCCATTCTACTAAAATCCTACAAATCCAACGGGAGAGCTTGGATGAGATCTGCAGGGGAAATAACTCAAGAAAGCTGCTTGAATCCACTGGACATAACTTCATGGACCACTGAACTAACAGATTAAAGACAGTCTACAATCAAATACAAGAGTCCATTTCTAAAAGGGCCTTACTATTTTTAAGCTGCATTGATAAAAAACAGGAGTATCGTTATTAGGTCCATTTGCTTACAAACAGCTGGTGTTCGATTGCTTTTTCCTATGAACAGCTGGTGTTTGATTGCTTCTTTGGGTTTTGTTGTTTTATTGTATTGTGTTTGGGGTTTTTTAAACTTTTTGCTTGAAGTGTCAAGACTTTTACTGAAACACATCTAAAAATGGGCATTAAAAGAACTTTTGGTATGACAGAGTGCACATTGTAGCAGACAACTACCGCTAGTACAACAAATATTTAATTCTAATGGGAAGCAAATTATGAGTCCTGTTAATTTTGGAATTCCTAAAATTCATGAGGCTGTCTTGGCTTACCTTAAAAGGTAAATCATTAGGAGTACTTACATGTCTATGTACTACAGAAATATTCAGCATGTTTAAGGGAAGACCTCATTTTTCAGAGAGATTCTCCTTGCTGCCAAAACCAGTATTATAATATAAACTGCACTACTGTTTATAGATATGCAAACATAAACACAATATTCCTTCCAGAAAGTACACAGTAAGAGGACAACAACGTATTTTCAGCCATCTGTTTAAATAAAAGGTTTATGCATATATAATATTTAATGTTACCAAATTTAAAGGCCTTTGAGCTGTCAGCTAATATCCATACTCCAAATAACTTTTCAAAACTGCCACCAAGGGCCATACTTCAAAGCCCCAGCACTCAGAATGCCTTTTCCTTCACATATTTTAAGGAGCAAATAAGTACCTGCTTATATTTCTGCAGTTCTGATTTCCAGATAACTTTTAATAACGAACAATACATTCAGAAGCACGTAATGGAATTATTAAGGAACAGGATTCTTGCACATGAAAGAACACAAGTGAGCAAGGAATGTTTGGGTGCTCCATTTTGTTAGTGTAGTATTCATGGCATGGACAAGGAGCCAGGATGAAATTCCATTCATTTTCAGAAGTTCACAGAACATATACATCTAGCTGGTAGGAAGGATGTAGCAGAACTCTCTGCTGGAGCAAACTAAGATTTTGACTGACTGGATAATCACAAAAATCACATGATGGATAGACAAAAGATGAATTTTCATGGAGTGGCTTTTCTTCCAAGAACATGTAGCTTGTAACAGGTGAAGGTCAGAATACTAAGGCACAATAGAATTTTATATCATCAATCATAACCCTTCACAGCAAATGCTTTTTAGCTCTAAGTTTATAAGAAATGAAAAAAGTTAGATTAAAATTTTTAAAATGAGACTCAGGGCAAGACATAAATATTACCTCAGTGTAGTGGTCTGCAAGAAGCTGAGTATCATTTAAACCTGAATTCTGCCAGGAAGACCAAAACAACACCTGGGTTCACCCCTTGGAGCGAGTGCTGTGCTTGTTAACTTTGGCCAGACTTTTTAGTTTGGCCCAAACTTCTTTGTACACAATCTGACTAAAACATTTCAATACCAATCCAGAAATTTGTTTACTTTTAAAATCAGTCTATAAAGCAGGGATGAGCTACTATGAGCTCATATAATTTTTCCTGTATTAAAGTTCAACCTATTCCCAAAAGTGTCCCAAGAGTTGGATTCTATTTAGGTAAATACAGCAGCAAAAGGCAGCTACACCAACTTCTTTACAGTGTAGTGAAATAACCTTGCACATCTGTACAGCAAACAAATGAAACAATTTTACTGAAAATGTACCTTGTATCACAGCACCAGCCTCACATCCTTAGAAGTTACTTTAAAGAGACTCTGTTTGGTCCAACCGCCCCAGGATGAGAATGATGTGTTTTGTAGCACTGGTGGGTATCACATCTCTTTGAAAAACCATCTCTCTGCCTCCATGAGGTTTGATTACCCAGGCTGAGACGTGGATTTTACAGTATTTGAGCAGCTTAACAATTTTCACAGGAAGTTTTATTTCAGATCTTGATTTACTTTGATTTTCTTTTTTTTAGAGTAGCCTTGCTGTGAGGATGGTCAAGCACTGGACTTTGTTGCCCAGAGACTGTGGAGTCTCCACTGGTGGAGACACTCCCAACCCAGCTGAGGCTGACCGTGCTGGAGCATGGGGCTACACTGGGAGAGTCTGTGAAACTCTTGCTTTTAAGATCAAATTTGAGCACAAGATTTTAAAATTAGTCTGTATAAACATCCACTGTGCTTTTCTCATCATTCAGAGGACCTCTGAAATGCATTTTGGTTTTGGTTTTTGGGGGTTTTTTTGAGAGAGTAAGTTCCTCTTTACGTGTCCAGGCTGCAGAATCAGACACTGAACTCCAGTTTACACAACAGCACCATTTCAAACTGGCTACACTCGGGAAAGAAATCCTATTAACTGATGATTTATCCCCAGCTTTTCTTCCCCACCATCATTGTCTTTTCCCTTACCTGAGCAACGTCTTCAAGTTTGTTCCACTTTAAAGAGAGCAGCAGTTTTGGCAATGATTGTGGGAAATTTTCTCGACAGTCATAGCGCAAAGTCCAGATGAGATCCATTTCATTTTCACAAAGCTGAGATAAAGGATCTCTTTCCATTATATCTTTTAGCACAACATAAAACTTCTTACCACCTCGACCCTAGGAAATGAGAAATGTATAATGGTGTGATAAATTCAGAAGATTCTTGTGTGGTAGCTCAAATATCAGCCACCCCATAGCAGAAAGAACATCAGATAAAAACTCATGAAACACACGGAAACGACTACTGTGCCTTTCTTTCAGATTCCTTACTGTAGGCACTGTGAGTAACAGATTCCAAATTCAGAGTGAAGAACTTTCTGCAAAAATAACTAAACTTTAGAGTTAAGGACACTAGATGGCAATATTTCTGTTTTCCAACTCCAGCATGGAGCACTTTCATTTAGGATGCATATACTTTCTTCTTCTGTTTTTCAAACGAGTAAATTTAGATAAATATATAATTATTTCTTTTAATTCAAAACAAAAAAATATTTTTGCAACAATCAAAAGAAAACACATTTGCCAAGTAGACAGACACTTATTTTGGTCTTCTAGTCCTAAATCATTTTCCAGATCTAACGTAAATCTTAGCTGTGTTCCAAATCCAGAGTATGTAAAGCTTTTTGACAAAATATAGACAAGTCCAAAATATATTGGAAAAAACAGATATATGTCTGAATTTTAAAGCAGCTCATCAAAGTGAATTATATAAGAAAGCAGAGCCAGTAGAACTGATGTTTGAGCAGTTGACTTATTTATTGATGCAGAAGATAAGAACCAAAAAAACCCAGAAAATTAATTTTTAAATACTCTTTAGATGATGCTCACCGCCATTGCAGCATTGTCACTGTTTCTTGCAATCTCAGCTGCCTTTTCAAGTATCTGCAAGAAGTTGGTTTTAAATACATTAGATTTACCCAAATCTCACTGCAGTGAAAGAATAAGCATTACAGAAATGAGGCAGATAAGGAAATTTTGCTATCTTTTAGACAGTTTTGTATATACAGTGGTATAACACAGGCTTCTGTGCAGGGTCCCTTTTCTCATCTACAGGACTAGGGAGATCAGGAATAGCAGTGCTCATGATGACCTCAATTATTTCCTTTTTCCTCACTCCTGGGCTAAATTAAACAGTCTTTCTGATGACAGCTTGCTTTCTGTGTCTGCATTTCCTCCTTATTTTCCACCACAGCAAACCAATTCCTCAACTCTAAGTTATCCTTTGTTTTCTCACCTCTACTTATGCAGTTTTCGAGGGCACTGTTTCCATGCCCACAGATCCATACTTCCAGCTCTCAGTCCCAGTAAGAATCCACAAGCCCAGTCCTTTCACCATGCTCTCAGTTTGCCCAATCAGTGTGTCCAGATACTTCTCTAGATCTTGGATCTTCCTTCCTTTTTTTTTTTTTATTTCCTTTTAAACATTTTACTTGGTGTTTGAAGTCCATGCAATAGCCCATAATGGAGAATTAAGTCTAGAAGTAAATGCAGTTCTTCAAAAGTGCATTCTGCACATTACTGCAACCAAGCCAGGTGTTACAATGGTGCCTGCCTGGGCCAATTGGCCCAGCTGAACTGGTCAGGTATGTCTGTCTACAGCTGTCAGATGCTGCTGCTTTGAGGAATAAATCATAAAATAAAATCTCAACAAAGAAAAAAGTCTAAGAAACTACACCATCTCCTTTTCCTGAGACCTCTCCTCTCCCATCACCCAGGAATACAACAGCACCCTCAGGTCCAGCAAGACTTGTGTTGTCTTTACTCAGACAATATGAGAAACAACAAAAGACTACAATAATCAGAGCATAAATACCCAGCAGCTAAAATCCTTAGAAAGGTATCCTAACTTGTTTTATTTCTTTTCTCTGTACGAAACTCTCATTAATATCATGTATTACATCTACTACATGGCTACAAAGCTTATTTACCTACTGTGTGTGAAAACATGCATAAACAAAACCACAGTGTCCTAATTCTATGGTTGATTCTTGCCTCCCCGTGCTTTTCAGAGTTACTCTGTTTCCAAATAAACTTTCAAAGTCTTTGCAAGTCCAGCTTTGTTCAAGTGAGCCCCGAGCCCCACGATGTGCCTGCAGCACTGGCCATGGACCAGCCCAACACATGGCTCCTGTCTCAGACAAGTTTCTTATCCATGGTCCAGGCACTTTTGCTCCCTCAGCCTCAAATAGCTCCTCTCTGTGCAAGCAGGTTGATGATATGACCGAAAAGATTCATCTATTTTTGCACATTATGTTTCTTAAAACAAAAATCTGGCATCTCATTCTTTGTTTTCTTGGCAGAAACAAGCAGCAACACTGGGAAAATGAGAAGCAGCCACAGAGCAAGCAAGTCTCAGCTGGACCATTGTGAGAGACAGATCCTCAGCTGATGTAATTCAAGCAGCTACAACGTCAATCCTCATTCAACAGAGCCTTCACCCGGAGAATCTTTGGGAGATTGAGTTGAATGAAGTTGAAAGTTACAAGGGATGAAGACCATTAGACACTACCTAATGTCACTGCACCATCTGTCTCACTCAGTAAAATCTATTGGCTGCATTCAGCCCAGGGTTTTAACTTACTGAGAACTTGGTATTGCAGGGACAAATAAAAGAAACAATACAGCTAGAAAAAGTATGTGATTATTAAAGAAACACACTTTTACTTGGCCTGTGTCTAATATGTACATCAATTTTTTTCTTTAGAAATTAAATACATGTAAGTGTAATGAGCAAAAAACTTAAAGCATTACAAATAAAGCAATACCAAAACTGACCAAAATATGTCCACTATAAGGTGTTAACTGGTCATCCATAAATAAGGCAGCAAGTGGTCAGTAATGGTTTAGCTCTTACTGCATTTCCAATGCTTTTTTAATAAAAGAAAAAGTACTGTGCTGACAAGGAGGGGGAAACACTATCAACTCAAACAAAATCCCCCAGCTTGTTACTCAATTTCAATTTTATGAACATTAAACCCCAAATCTGCCTTTGATGACAAAACTTGGTAATTTCAGTCTTTTTGTTCATGCCCACCCCCCCCCCAAAAAAAATCAGACTAATGTGTATGAGTTAAGCCTTACTTTTATAATGTACCATTAGTAATCCGTTTTAAGATTTATTTTATTACTTGTTTCCTGGTCTTAGCTTTTTTTGCTAGTTTCTGAACAACTTTCCATCTATCCTTCACACTACAGACATAACCACGTGTATTCCAAATATACACTTCCTTTCTAGACAGATTCTTATCTTCTGTAGAAAACTGCAGGGCAACTTCAGTGGATTTAGTCCAAGCGCAGACCTTCAGAAATCCCTTTGCACACAGTATTAAGAGTCCATTTATCCTTTAAAGGACTTGAACTCATAGGGCAGCGTCCCAAAGAGTGGGTAACACACATTTGTACCAAGAAAGAACAGATCTTTATAGATCACAGGCAAGCACAGTTTGAAGGTTTCCAGAATAGCAGATAAATTTAGCTTTCTGTAAGATCACTCATATGGGAAACTGATTTGCTTTTGACCTTCAAGAGACCATGTACAGACCACTTTTAAAAGTGTACAACTTCAAAATAGACCCTGAAGTCAGAGCACTGCCACTCACACAGTGCAAGTTTAACAAACTGCAGTATGGTGACTAAAAGGCAGGAAAAGGGGAATTCACTGGAAAAGACAGTGTTGAAAGGAAAGAAGAAACAGCCACTTCCACATAAACATTCAGGACTGCTCTTTAGGTCATACCTTACCTTATCAAAGGGAGGGTAATTAATAGGCTGTTTTGAATATTCCTGAAATCTAATGTGCAAAGCTGTTGCATTTTCAGTGTAAGGGTTCGTCTGGACAGTTCCCATGGGATTCAACATCTCTTCAAGTTCATCTGAGACACAGACAGAACAGTTAATATCACATGGCCAGGCATGCATTAAAATTTTAGAAAACTGAAAGGCAAAGACGCAGTAAGAAATCACTTACTTGTAAAATGGACACAGCACATTTTGCTGCACAGCACTTTTAGTACAATGCTCAGCATAAATTGCCTCCTACATTCCCAAATATTGGATTATCACCCAATGAGAAACTGATTTTCTTAGGTAAACATAACAGTCAAGGGAAGCTGAGCTATCCCTACACTGAAACAAATCCCAGTAGGATCTGCAGGTTCTGCAAAGCAGGACACACCCTCTGCCTCTGGATCAAATGGAGAGCAGAGCTTTAGGCCAGCCAGCTCTCAGCACCACAGCCAGGCTGGTACAGGCTTCCTCAGGATGGGATGAGGAGGGACATGGAGGTTCCAGACACTCTCACTAATTGATCTCAATATCAGGGAAGAAGACAAAATTCTAAGTCACAATTTTTGCTGATGCAAATATTATCACTTACATCGTAACTGATCAATTTAATTTGGGGTGCATAGCAGAGGGACCAAATGAAACCTAAACTGCACCTAAAAAGCAAGTAACCCTAGATGTAAACATGCATCTATTTCATGTGGTTTTCCTTCCACAACAGATGAAACTTTTAGAACACTACTTCCAAGCAGACTCTTGCTCTTCCTCTTTCCTGACAAACAATACTTTCAGGAAAGAGATTAAAATCTTACATATTTATCCACATAAAAAATATAAGTAATAAAGAGATTATTACAAGAGAATTGAACATGCATACAGTAAATATTCTTCTATTGGATCCCACACTCTCCCATACTTAAAGTCCAAATCTGAAAAGCTAAGGCTTACCAGGAAATGATGACCAGCTGTGCAGCACCAGTTCTCCATTCTTCAAGTGTCCTTTATAATCAAACACCATGGTATTTACCCAGGCTACAGGATAATGCTGTCAAAGGAAAGAATTTTTACATGGAAACTAAGATGCCAGCAGATGTTACTACACAGAAAACACTAAAATATACATAAAATTGAGAGAGTGGCTTGGGGTTTTTTCAAATGGTGATACCTTTCAGAAAAGCAATTAATCACTGAGAAGTATTAAAAGTTCTCATACCAAGACAAACAATTCTTAATACATCTGCTCTTTTTAATACCTTTTCTTTTTTTGATTTTGCATTCTTGAGCACTAAAGTGAGGACAAGGAAAGATTTCTGGATGCTCATTTCGATATACATAGGAGGTTACTCAAGAAAAACAAATGAAATAATTACCACTTTTCCTGCTTTCCTAATGGTTTGGTATTTGGAAGGATTCATGGCCCTGGTGGACTTCTTAGTTTTCATCTTATCCATGACAGCATAAACAGCAAAGCAGAGCCTTGCCATCCTTGGCAGATCGCAGACATTGATTTCAAACTCCAGCACTTCATTCCAAATGTGGTCACTTCTCCCAGATATTTCTGTGCTTACAATTGTTTTACAAAGGAGCTCTGTACCATGGAAAAGACCAGCCCGAACATGAACCTGTCATAAAGAAATGAGATATTTTAAGCTTGTTACAGAACCTACAGAACTCTGCATAGAATAACACACAGAAAATATATATATGAATTTCATCAAACAAACAACTAAGCAGAATGAAGAAGATTAATTTTCTGTATACAAATTAAAATCTCCAGGTAGAACCAATTTGTGCTTCTAAACGAGAAATGTTTGGGGTTTTTTTCAGCTTAAGAAAAAACTCATTTTTTACTGAAACTATTTCTAAAAATGTATAGAGGGAACACTGCTGGCCCTAACATCAGGAACCACTTGTAATAATAATGACAATATATATGATTTCCAGGATTTGTCTTTAGTACCCAGAAACCAACAAAACCAGGTAGCTTGAACAATGAAAATAAGAATCAGGAAAGGAGAAGGACAACTGGAAGACAAAGAAGCTGGAGTTACTGGCACTGAAATTAAACTCATTACAGGTCAATGCTAAGATGTAGCTCATTTCTTCATTTCTGTTTAATAACACTTATAAACAGAAAACTGCAGAGTGAAATGTGCCAACTTCTTTCAGGTGGCCTTCCAAATACCAGAGTGAGAGAAAAACCCACAAATGTAATCTTTTGGTCAACACCAAAAGGAAGTTCTCAATTTTAAATGTTAAGTGTGTAAAAGTGATCTGATGTTTCAGGTTCCCTCTGCTCCTTAATCAACCTTCCCAACATTCCCTTTAAGCTATCATATTATTTCTGAGTGCTGCAAGGGAAAGAGAGAGAGCGATTAAATTTGATACAGGTTTTGGGTAAAAAAATAATTCTCCTTTCTAATTCTATGATTTCTGATCCTGTTAATGTAAGTGATTGAATCCCAAATTTTTTCTTTTTATTCTGACATGACCCTTTTACTAATGAAATGGTGTGTACTGATGGGGTGGCCAAAGACCAAGACAAAAGAAAAGCAATTTCCAATGTCATGCATTTGGAAAATTGGGTGTTGGATTGCTGGGTGAGGTCACTTGTGCCCTAGGTGAATGTCCCCAACCTGGATCACACTGGGGCAGTGCTACCCAGCTGACAAATATTTTGTTCCCCACTACGAACACTGCATTTGTGAACCTTGGTGGTGGTTTCAGCAAAAATGGATGAATATTGGCTTGATCCAAAGCACAGTGGGGCTAAAGGAACAATGGCAGTGAATTAAAGAGCCTTAGAACCAGGACTGGAAAACAAATACGTTCTCAACAGTGACAATTTTGTAACACTGTAGACAGACAATGCAGGGAAACATGCACAGGTTTTCAGGGTCACTACACTCATTCTTGTTCTAGGTTACCCACAGGACTTGTAATTTTTCAAGACTAAAAAGCATTCAAAATACTAAATAACATTTAGATGGTGCCCACAGGTGCCAATACAAAAGAACTGCCCATTTTTCCTGTTTTTCCCCTAAAAGCATACTGAAATTAACCAAAAGTCACTTTTCTAAGCATGAAAAAACCACGTTAGAAACTCCTGATAACTATGCTGCTTCCAGAATCCACCAGCTCTTTTATCTTTCCTTTTAAAAACATAAGAGTCTACAGAACAGAGCTAAGAAGATATTGGAACTAGCTAAATAATGGTTTAGACAAGGAAGAGGGAAACATCTGGTTTTGCAGCCATCCACAATCACAGCGTCTCAGGTAGTAAAATGTAACCATGGCTAATTTACAAGGAGGTTGTAACAATAGTTTTGAATGAAAAAAAATGCACCAAGTATCCTGAATAAAGCATGAGAACAGAAAATATCGATGTTTAACTGGGTATCTTCCTTATCTACATGAGTGGCTACACAATTTACTGATTGCTAAACAAAATAAAGGAGTTTAATGCTGTTCTACCTCACAGGCAAGTGTTTTGTAAGGCATTAAAGCAGCTGTGCAATAAATTCCCATGTGCTAACAACTTGTGGTCTGCACAACAGTCAGTAGCCCAGTCATGTATATTTTTACAGGAAATGATACTCCAGCTTGCTCTCTTTGTGTTCCTCGTGTGTAGAAAATAAAAGACAGATTGTATAGAAGCACACAGTCCAAGTTTACACATACAGAATATATTCAGGACTACAACAATACTCATGTTGCACTTTAAAACATTTAATATTTAATTTACTTGTGTCAGGTGTTTATGACAGTCTATTTTAAATAAGTTCATTTCACACCACTATCAGCACTTTACAGATACCTTGTTTCAAAAAGTCAAGTACCAATGAACACTTACGTCATACTGCCACAATTATTGTAATGTTCCAATGGTCATATCCAACTTCAGGCAATAAAGGAATACTTTAGCAATAAAGACAGATTTTGACCAACGCTAGCAATGGAATTGGGAATAAATAAAAATGTTTATTGTACTTTTGCTGAACTGAAATCTGTATGATTTTGAGTTCACTTAGCATTGAAGATCATGAAAATGATGAACAGAATGCCTTCTGATATTAGACACAGTTACTTACTTTGGCATTTTCTTCTGTGTTTAGTTTATTGCCCTTTAATAGAATAATCTTGAAAGGGTTGGAAATATCCCACACACTCTGAGAAGAGAAATAAAGATACAAGTTCATTCTTCACCACTGTAACATTTAGACCTATTTCATAAGCTCAGCATTTTAAGCAAAAGTCCCAAACACAAACCAAAAAAATGCATTTTAAAAAATATAAATTTGAAATCTTAAAAGATAAATTGGTTATCATAGCTACAAGAGGAGACAAAGCAAAAACTCAGCTGAAAGAGAGCTGGGGGTGAGAACATACATCATGTACTACCTGCTGACACTTCAGAATAACCCTTCAAATTTATTGTTCATTCTGAATAACTACAGAGTGTGTAATAGAGCAAAGACCTGGCCACATTTCTTAGAGTGACAGCACACAGGCTGTAACTGTGCTGTAAGGCCATAGGTTTAGCAGTAAAGGAAGCACCAGGCTACAGGAAACTCAGCCGTATCCTAGGGCAGAAGCTGCCATCAGTGCAGTGGCAATGCCATGCAGGATGCCCGGGCTAATACAAGAGATCCCGGCCAAGGGAGCGGAGCCAATGCACGGCAGGGGAGCTGGAGAATCCAGTTCTCTGCAGTAACTTCTCCAGCTGCTGCTGATGGATTATCCCTGCTCCTCTGGGTTGTGATGAAAAGTAGAATCTATAGCAACGGAAGGCGGGGCAGGAAGGAGGAGGAGGACGGGTGAGGTGAGGGAAGGTGAGAAGTTCCCAAAAAGCCTCAAGGCCTGCTGTTTCTGAGGTAAATCTCCCACACAACAGGAGGCTCCGAGCTGACCCAGGTGACTACACTGGAATACAGCAGTCACAGCACAAATCCCAGGCACTATGATTTATATTCCACGAGTCGTTGTTCCCTTTGGGTATCAGACATTCTCCCCATGAACTTACAGTGGTTGCTCTTGTTTTTTTTGGTGGCAGAGGAAGAGGAAGGTTGGAGGATTTTCGGTTTATGGCAGCTTCTATGGCAATCATCTCCTGCTCACACATCTTCTTTATGGTGCAACACTCCACCAGGGTCAGCTGGGGAAGGGTCCTGTTCATCACACAGTTGCGGATATACTGAAAGCCCACGGAAAACAGTGTTACCAGCCAGCAGACTATTTCTACAGCAACTTTCAAACCAAAGAAACAAAGAATTCATTACAGAGATCCAAAGGGAATGGTGCACATGTGTTTTACAACTGCAGAGGGCTGCAGACACGAGGAGGGAGGTGTTACTGTTCAATAATGGGAGGGGAGGGATGGGAGGAAGCACCTTGGGCCAAGGCAGCAGAGAATTGTTACACCACGTTCCAAAGAACTTTATGTACCTGGAACTGAATTAGTGGGTGATCACCAAAGACATATTCTAGCCTTCCACTAACTTGCAGCACATAGTCAGCAGGATCAACTTCCTCATCTTCTTTTCCATGGATAGTCAAACGTTTTCGGATTGCCAGCTCATTCAGCTTGATGGGATTCATGTTAGGAGACACCTGGAAACTAAACACATCCTGACAAAACACAAACAGGAATATTGAAGGTCAAACTTGTCATAGTCAGACACACAAGGCTAAAATTGTAGCACACATAACAAAACAGGTAGAAATAATAACTGTTAAATACTGACTATTTTAACAGTTAAAGTCTGTATCTTTAGGGCAATCAAAATAACAGACACCTGAAAAGCTGTAAGATGTTAACTCCCAAACTTTTATATTATCAGAAGTACGTTTAAAAACATAGGCCTTTATTTGATTTAGCAGAGATTTAAAGACTTCTAGAGCAATGTACTGATCTAGAAGGTTGTATTTTGGAATGCTGAATGAGGGAGACAATAAACCATTATATATTTCAAAGTATTTAGCAGTACTAGATGTGTTTATTTTTCATCTTTCTGGCCACTAGCAAGTTATCCTTTAAGTATCTCTGAACTCAGAAGAAAAAGCTTCAAGAAAGTAGAAGAAACTGTGAATGTGATTTATGTAGAAAACCACCACCACATTGGGAGGAGAGCAGAATCAAAACCCTTAGAGGCTATCAACCTATTTCCAAAGTATCTCTAATTTTAATGTGTTCTAAAAAGATAAAGGTAAGAAGTTACTCTCTTTTGTAAATTAAAAAGCAGGTTTAAATTAATTTCAAGTTCCTAAAGTAAAAGATCTTCTGTGAAGATCTTTCGTCTCCCTTCATCTACCACATTATGCTTTGCACAGGTTTATTTGCAAAGCTTGATTCAGGAGGTCCTGTGGTTTTGTTGTTTTATTTTTTTTAAGTTTTATTATTTTTTATTTACACACCCAGTTCTGAAGATGTGAGCACCCTAAACCCAGCTACTGACAAATGTGAAGTGTTGTCTGCTTACATTCTTTTGACTTGTGCTGTATTTATATAGACTAGCAGGAAGCCAAGCTGCTCCGATGGAACAAGTAAACTCTGCAGTCAGACTAAATTAATTCTGTATTTTCTCAGTCTCTGCTTGGTTCACAACAGCTTCCCCCTTTCAGAAAGCTGCCACAGTGTGAAGGCTTTCTTCTCCTGCCATAACTGGTAGTGGTAGACAGGGAATAACACTTTTTCTTCCCAGAAAGCTGGTGCTCTCTGACAGCTGCCTTGCTTCCCAGATGCAGATCTTAACAGATATGTCACAGACATGGGGATCAGTCTCTCCTGCTCTGAGACAACCACGTAGCCCTTACAGCTCACCCACACCCTTCTAGACAAAAAAGTACTTTAATATTTCTTTCTCTCAATCTTGCAGCTGAAAGAATTGACAGAACAGTCCCCACACCTTCCTGTTTAATTCTCCTGGGATGACTCCAGTACTCAGTGCAAGCAGTAAAGTCTGGAACAGACTTTACTGCTCTAAAAAGCAGCTCAGATTTGAACTGTTAATAGCTCTGAAGGTCAGAGCTGGCAGCAGAAGCATTTGAAACATCTGAAATGTCAGCAGCCTAAGCTATTATAGTGGCAGGCAAATACATTCTGCACCAGCATGAACTTTTGCACTGCTTTTGTACTGTCAGCATATGCATATAGATGCAGTATTTAATCGAGAGCTGACAAACACACAGATAATCTCACTCCTAGACAACTAAAAGTTCTCTGTTAAGCTGAAGAGGACTGGGAAAGGTTTTGTCATACAACACCTATGCATCCAATGCCAGCTGGTGTTACTGGTGCCCAAATTTAGCTTTTACCTCTACATTTAGTGTTTCCAGAGGCAGATGTGTGTACCATTTTAAACCTTTAAAGTTTAAAAGGATAGTACTAGAAGTAATTCAGCTTTGTAACTAAAATCATCTGAGTCATTAGAAAATAAGCATCTTGCACCTGGGTCAAAATGGACATCAAATCTAGTCTGATGTATTTAGACACTTGTAAGATTTTTAAGGTTTCCAATGCTGATCATTCATAGTTATCCAAAAGAACAGAGTACAAAAAATGGGAATACTGGACTCAAGCAGATTCACAGCAACTTCAACATCATAAAAACTCATGCTAAAACATTTCAGGTTTTCCTGGTAGTAACTAAAGGGGGTTTTATTTTAAAAATAAACTATGGTTTTGCTAGCCTAAACAAAAAGCTAACTCAGTGTTTTAGTTTTCTATGTGTATTTCCAGTAAAGGGAACACTAATTCTTCCTTTTTAAAAAATTTATTTCTCAATTTAATTAGCAGATCAACCCCAAAGATGTTCAGTGAGTCACATACAGAAACAAGGGTGTTGAATATGGTGCCTCCCAATTACCAGCAATCTCTGATGAACTGAGCTTAAAACTGAATGTAAGTGAAGCAACACAAGAACAGTTGGCCAAAAAAAGTCCTGACAACTTTGAATCATGTTTTACACTTAAACAAATGTGAAATAATATAGAAGATACAAGTTGTACATTTTGCCTTTAGAAGTTGAACTCTAATTAGACTTTAGAAGTTCAGTTCTGAACCCGCAGGCTCACATCCTCACTTTCTTTCAAGAGTCAAGGATCCCGGTGAAAGACTTTGCATTTTAAAGCAAACACCATAATGTAAGTGCTCTTATTTAATTTATATCCTTGAGCTATCCCATGCTAATTCAGACCTGGATCAAGAACAGCTCATGAAACAAGAAGAACAACCATTCCTACCTGGCAGTTATCAAAATGAACAGCCACTACAAGGTTGCCACTATAGAGCTTATCTTGGAAGCTCTCTGGGATAACAGGCTCCTGTTCTGGTGGGTAAGTGTGCTTCAACCAGTCCATCCAGGAGAGACCCACAAGTGAGTGAATCTTTTCCTCGCTGATTCTCCGCATTTTAGCTCGGAAGTCATTCACTTCAGGATCTTGTAAGGCGTCGAACTCATGGAGACCTGAAAAAATTCAGGGAAGCAAAAGGATACAGGGGGCCCATGTATCCCATTTAAACCGTTATTATCTTTAAGTTAAGGTGACATAGGTGGTTCCCTTCAGACATCCCATCCTAAATGAGTGCTCAAAGTTGAGTTGGGTTCTACATTGTCCTGTACATCAGTGAACTTCCAAAGTTACTTGCACAATTCCCATGCAACCCAGCATGAGTTTTTATTTTAAACACCAAGAACCAACATATCTCTTAGGTATTATGATGTGGAAAATCCAAATTTACCCTGATTTCAAGGTAGTTTGGAAAGTTTTAAGTCTTTCCTCACAAAAGCAAATTTTAAGAAAGCGCAGTAAATGCATCATAAAGACCACAGAGCAGACGTGCTTGCAAACTAAGGGGTTTTTTTAATCCCCCAGAAAGGTGACATCATCCTTTTTAATTGTGTTTAAAAGTCAAAAAAGAAAATCTTCTACTCAAGTCAAAATGACATGACTGAAATGTCTACCAATACAAGACCAGTAAAGTTCCTTTTCCAAAACATGCAAAGAAAGAATACAGGGCAAGTCCTGCCTGACCAGCCTGGTGGCCTTCTGTGATTGAGTGGCTACATCAGTGGACAAGGGAATGGCTGTGGATGTCACCTACGTAGACTTCTGTAAGGCCCTGGACATGGGCTCCATAATGTCCTTCTCTCTAAATTGGAAGGAGATGTATTTGATGGTGGACTGTTCAATGGGTGTGAAATTGGTTGGATGGTCGCATCCAGAGGGTCATGGTCAATGTCTCAGAGTCCTGATGGACATGAGTGACAAGTGGTGTCCCTCAGGGTGTATTGGGACCAGTGTTATTTAATGGCTTCATTAATGACATCAAGGGATTGAGGGCACCTTCAGCAGATCTGCAGGTGACACCAAGCTGAGTGGTGTGGTGACACACCCAAAGGATGGGATTCTATCCAGAGGGACCTGGACAAGCTCAAGAAGTGGGCACATGGGAATCCCACTGAGGTTCAAAAAGACCAAATGCAAGCTCCTGCACCTGGGTCAGGGCAATCCCCAGTATCAACACAGGCCGGGGGATGAGCAGATGGGGAGCAGCCCTGCCCAAAAGGAATTGGGAGTGCTGGTGGATGAGCTGGACATGATCTGGCCATGAGCACTCAGAGCCCAGAAAGCCAAACATGTCCTGGGCTGCATCACCAGCAGTGAGGGCAGGTGGGCAGGAGAGGGGATTCTGTTCCTCTGTTCTGCTCTGGCAAGACCCCACCTGCAGTGCTGCACCCAGCTCTGGGGTCCTCAACATAAGGGGGACAGGGACCTTCTGGAGAGAGTCCAGAGGAGGCCACAAAGAGGCTCAGAGAGCTGGAGCACCTCTGCAGTGGAGACAGGCTGAGAGAGCTGGGGTTGTTCAGCCTGGAGAAAAGCAAGCTCTGGGGAGTTTTTAAATTAAAAGAGGGTAGATTTAGATTGGATGTAAAGAAGAAATTTTTTACGAGGAGGGTGGTGAGGCACTGGCACCAGTTGCCCAGAGAGGGGGTGGATGCCCCATCCTGGACACGTTCAAGGTCAGACTGGAGGGGGCTCTGAGCAACCTGGTCTAGTTGAACACGTCCCTGCCCACGGCAGGGGGGTGGAACGAGATGACCTTTAAAAGGTCCCTTTCAATCCAAACCATCCCATGTTTCTATGATACAATGGAAAGCTGTGACTTTTTGGTACCTTCAGGACGTGTAGGGCCTGCAAGTGTCTTTATCTTTACTCCTGAACTTTGAAGGACATTGTCCAAATCACACAAAGCACCAAGCACCTTTTAAGAATAAAGCACTAAGTTTAGCAGCTCAGACAGGAACACATTTTTTTCCCGGCTAAGGTACAGAACAGGGGCTGCATACGGCAGGGTCTCACACAGCTCTAATAAGCCAAATATTCAATCGCAGAATGTGAATCTCTCTGAATCTGTCTGAATGGTTAAACTGACCAACTGTTCCCATTGTCAGCTCTAACAAATAGGCAGACAGTGTACTGCTGAAATCTAAACAAAACCTGCAGTCTTTATAAGAGATCTAACAATGGCTCATTGTTTTAAAACAAGAGGTATGACCTCATATGACCCTGTCAATCTTGATTGTATAACCAAGCAGAGTAGATTTAAAAGCTGAAAATTCTGAAATAACATCAAGAATAAGTTACTGTGAAACCTTTAAAAATAGCTTTTCATTGTTTGATGAAAATCAGTGTCACAATTGAGAGCAAAACCAAGAAGCATTGTCAACCAACTCAGATACCACATATAATAAAATCATAATAATTTCTAGTTCCTTCTGAGTATCCAGTTTGCTCATAAGTTATTTATAACACTGTTCAAGGATTATGCTTTTCTTCACTTAGTAATAATAATAATAATATCTATTTTCTCATCTACAAAATAAAATTTGCTCTTGATTGATGTAGTAATACAATGCTGAAATGCAATACAGAAAGTAGCTTTAAAAATCTTTCATGTGTTTTATCTTGAGTATTAAAATTCTTTCCAACTATATCAGTATTTGTTTGACAAAGGGAAATACTGAATTTTTAATTCATTTTTTTAAAAAATCCACTCCTACCTGCCCAGTTAAGACACTCATACACAACAAAGTTTAACCTCATTTTAAAAAAAAAATTAAACGGAATTACCTTTGCCTATAAGGACACCTATTTTGGAATCCAACTTTTCTCCTGGATCACAGTTCCTTGTCACTAGTTTAAGGACAGGAAGAAAGGGTCTAACATCACAAAGTCTCCGTGTTTCATCCTCTAATTCTTCATGTACAGCAGTCTGATTCACACATGAGAACATGTAAGAGTCGATCTCCATGAGGAGATGAAAGAGTGGATAGGAATGTGCCTGCTTCCATAACAGCTGCAATGAAAACAAAGAAATAAATGGAAAAAAACCAGAAAACAGGGACATATCTTAAGGCACTGAAGGAAATGTTCATTTCCATTTATGTTTCCAAAAAATATAAAAGAAACATGTTTGCTAACTTGGTGAATTTTTATCATTATATATGATTATATGTTTACTTTGTCTCACTTTAAGTCTCTATCTTGAGTGATTTCCAGGACAGATCTCTGTAGTTAGGATCAGCATTCCTTTTCTTTGGAAAACAGCTGAATATCAACAGTACCTGTTTATGGCATATTAAATTTCCATGTGCCACAAGCATTGAGAAAACCAGACAGCTTAGTTCTAGTCCCTTATTGCTGTCACTTACACATTTGTTTTTAAATTCTTTATCACTTGAAATCGCTTATTATATTAGGAGTAGATTAGTCTGTATTGTAATTCATTCACTACCTAATTCCTCAGTAATTTTTCCAAATGTCCTCGCATGGCCATTATCTGATCAAAGGTCAGTAGGTTGTTTTTATGTCTGTGGTCACTTCCTTACGTTCTCCCCTTCCTTTGATTTGGATATTCCCTCACATTTTAAGTGATGGTCCAATTTGTACAAAACCTTTAGGAAGGGGCAGACATAGTTTTTAAGGCAATTATCTTTGGTGTCAGTCAACAGAAGCAGGAGCCCAATCTGACTTCTGTACTAAAAATCTAATCAGACACATGAATCAAAGAAATGTTAGATCAGCAAACAATGGATTACCCACGTGTTAGAAAAAGGTTTAGAGTAGCAATACAGTATTGATATAGGACTATTAGAACAATCTCTGCTGAACTGTAACTACCAGCAAGAAGCCACTTTTCACACCTTGCCATCTGCCCAAACCCAGTGCTAACCCCCACACAGACACACTTCTCTATCAGTCAGTCTGCTGGGCACGTGCCTTCAGTACCTGATTTTTATGCCTGCTAAAATTCATTACCTGATTTGCCAGAGATTTGTCAAAATCAGAAACAGCCCTCATTCCAAGCATAAGTTAACTGCCCATTTGGTATTACCTGTTTAATCTGAGATATGGTGGCATCTCGAGGGACATCCAGGTTGATGTAGATTCCAGTGGGCAACAGGAAGTCCACAGATATTGAGCCATCAGCACCAATCTGTGAATCCACTGCCCAGATGTCAAGGCTGTCTGTCACGGCAGGAGGCATTATGGAATCTCAATAATATCATAACCACATGGCCTTAGGGGGAAGAAAACCCTAAAATTCAGTATACTTAACCTTCTATAATTAGACACACATTTTAAAGTCTTTGGAAAGTTTACATAAGCCTGCTTTGTACAGCTCAGCTTACAACTCTGGGGTCTCAAATGCCACTATTGCAAACACATAAGCATAGTTTTACTCATTAATGTTATTTAATATAATAAAAGTATTTGCCTGGCAAAGCACTATTGTTGAGATATTTATATCATTACAACTAAGTAATAAGAGAAAAAACTAATTAGAGCCTAGTTGAAACAAAGTTAAAAATTCATTTCAAGTTCTCTCTAAAACTTTACCTGTGTAAAACACAACCAAAGTAAACTTCTTGGATGAAGTGTGGCAATATTTCACATGAAAACTCATGATCAGTTTCATTATTTTATTTTTTGCAAATTTCCTGTTCGTTGTTCACAACTATAGCCAGTGACATATTCAACTTGAAAGTCTGTATTAATAGCAGGAAAAATTTCTTCAACTCTACTAGCAAGTGACATTTCCTCTAAAGACACTTATCTCAATTTGTTTTCACCCTTAGAGAACGATCACCCTCTATGAACTCCACCCACCATGGGAACTGCACCCAGTGCAGGGTAGGAGGAAGAAACCCTGTCTGTGATCTCCTTCAGCTCACTGCACTGGCTTCCTGACTGCTTGTCCTCTGTATTTCAGGACATTTTTATTTGCTCTTAATGCTACCACCAGTTTTTCTGACCTTCCAAGTCTTCTTTTTTGATTACCACTCTCTGAAGCTGAGTTTTCCCTTCAGCCACGGTCACTTAATCATTTACCTTCCTCCTCATCCAGACAATGCTCTGCAGCTGACAAAGGGATGGGAAGCATTGTAAAACACTATTGTAAAGCACTTTAATAGACAAGTAACCCCTACATCTTTCACATTATTGTTGGACAGGACAGGATGTGGGAAATTACCATTTTAACAGAATATGTCAGAATGTGCAACTCCACTCACAGCTTTCCAATATTTTATTTGGAAATTCCCTTCCCTACAATGGATAATAGATGATGCCAGCAGCACAAAAATCACCTTGCCAGTTCAAAACTGCCTCAGGTATTTGCAACACACTCCAGGCCCACCTCGAACTGCCATGTAAATACACTGAATAACAAGACCCAAATCATTCCAACACCTTTCCATTTGGCCTTAGCAAAGCTGTGAGGACCAGCACAAGCTGCCAACACATCTTGTAAACACACTAATACATGGATCACTTCATATTTTGTTTGTACTAGATAAAAATATAGCAGTTTTCATTAATGCCAAATGAAAATTTCATCTCTAATTTCAGAAAGTATAAATACATAAGGAAAAACATTTTTCTTCAATAGAAGCAACAGTTAGGGAGTTCCTACCATCATCACTATCAAGTAATAGTTTTACCACCATTATGTCCACATTTTCCTCCAAAAAAGTCCACTACACTGACCAGACTGAATTAAAACAAAAGGAATTGGAGGTGAGGGGGTGGTAAAAAATAACAAATCAGATATGAAGGTATTTTATATGAATTACCACAGTTTACAAATCCATCATTGGATGTGAGAAGTTTAGCATGGGGTGTGAGCTCTAAGCTGTCTAAAGGAAGGAAATAAAATGTTACCCCATCATTACACCCAGCACAGACTACATTATTGGAATAATACAACATCTACTCAAAAACCAAATCTAGACAAAATGTGTAATTCCTCATTACCAATCAGTATATTTTCAATAGGCTACTATTTTAATGAGATACTACTTGTTTTCCTACATCCAGTTACTTGTACCCATAAAATCCTGGCTAGAATTCTGTTGTAACTGAATTAGTAGTCAGCGAAAAATAATAATACTATACATTTTTTACATTTGGATGCACACAGTTTCAGTTATTTTGTGTAGTCATGAGGGTAAAATAAAGAAGTATTTCCATTACAAAGCATTACTTGGACAGGTACAGCAGCAAGGAAATCTGTTTCATGTAGTTACTTTGTATCTAGTTCATTCCTGCTTTAATTCAGCATATCTTTTCTACTTTTATCCTTTTTCAGATGTTTTTCACAGTTGCAGTTGTTGAAACCACTTTAGTGGATCAACAAGAGTTTAAAATGTTCAAAGAAACAAGACTTAAAAATGCTGCTCCATATCCTGGAGCTCCGACACCACAACACAGAGTTATAAAGTTCCTGTAAGATACTTGTTTATAATTACAGATTTCCAACACAGACACCAGAACCTTTTAAAATGCCTTTTGCATTTTCAATTTAAAAAGGGAAGAGAAGCCATCTTGCCAATCTAAGCATGCTGAGGAGCTATTCTTGCTTTCAGGCACTTACTTAACATTTCCTTCCTCAAGGGAGCAGGTCAGTGTGTTTTGCAGCCAGCACCCTGTTTCTGCCCCAAGAGCTGACATCACAGGGGCCAAGAGAGAACCAGTTTTTATCCTGAGAAACACAAGATTGCCAACCCACAGCAGCTCTGGGGGTGAGTCACGGCCCCAACTCTGACATGTGTGGTGGCACTGGTGACTAACTAACAATATCACATCTAGGAACTGAAACAAAGGCAAAAAGCCATCTGGATTGGGAGCAACAACACCAGAGATATTTTAAACAACTTCCAGCTAAAGGAAAAAAACCAACAATTAAAATAATAATTAAAAGCTATTTCAGGCTGTTAACCTCATAGCTATTCCTGCCCACTGTCACAGTAACAACAACTTCACATACAAAAGAAAGAAGTAATTAAACCAGCACTCAACCTTGGCTGCTCAAGTGTCTAATCAATGACTTTGAATTTCACAAGAGCAAAGCCCAATACAAAATGCTTTTCTAAGTCACAGGTAGTACTGACAGACAGCATTCAAACCTTCCCATGTAAATTGTAACTTCTCTCTAAGCTTTAACCTGCAAATTTCAGATTCATATATATGTGTGTGTGCCCTCTTAATCAATTTGTATTTTAACATTCTGCTAGAGCTGCTTACACTAATGGAAAGAAATGGAACACAGATAAGCAGAACATCTGCAGAACAAGAAAATTTATCACTCATCTTGGTATTTATTTATCTAATGTATACAAAGAAGAAGCCCTACAACAACATTTCTCAGTTGAGTGTTGCTGTTTTGGTTTTTAAAGGACTTGCCATCTCTAGGCAGACAGAAGAATTTGCTCTGGTGCTAACAGCCTTATTCCAGAAGCCAAGAGACCTTATAGCTTTCTCCTCACCTCCCAACAAAGTACATCTCATCATTTAACCAACAAGACCACTGAGAAAGGAAAAAAGGAGAAAACAAACAAAGAAAAAAAAAGCCTACCAGAAGCAGGCTGCTTCTTCGTTGATTTCTAAAATAGTTTAAGGACAGATGACAGTCAAAAGTAAGCCACACATATTTTTATGTGAATTGCAGCCCACTCATGTTTTCCTCCTAACCAAAACAGAACTAGAATCACACATCCTGAGCTATACAGAGCAGGTACAAAACTAATCTGAAAAAAGAAAAAAATGTAGGCAACACTTGCAGCAAGTGTTGGCCACAAGCAGAACTCCTGGAACATTGCACAGTACCAGTTAACAAAACCCAGGCATGCAGAATATCCCCAGGAGTTACAGACTTTAGACTGAAGGATCAGTAGGATTTCAGAAGCTGTGGTTACAAGCTGGGGCTGTGTTCTCTTACTAAACTACCCACCCATTTTCCTGAAGGCAGGCAAGACTTTCCTGTGCCAAGCTCAAATCCATTGAGACTACTTCAGGACATCACTGAGAGCCCAGGACCACCCAGCTGCAAAGGCTTCACACCACTGCAGCAAGAGCTGGGGAAATCAGTTTTACCCGTGTTGGGTAGTTAACTTGCACATGTACAGGAATTAAATCCAGGAGGTGCAAATCTCTGACATAAAACAGTGCCAGCCAAGAAGATACAAGGGACAAGCGTGGGAGAGAGTTTGTAAGGTTATCCTGAAATTAAGAGCTGCCCAAGAACATTCTCAGAGAGAGCCTGTCTGGAGCACTGCAAACAATGAGACATGGAGTAACAATGCAATGAACTCTCCTTTGAAAATAATTTATCATATCAGCAAAAGACTTAAACATTAAAAAGCACCAAATCCACTTGAATTGTCATCAACACTCAGCATTTATCTGTGTCAGATAAATTCTTCTAAAGCCAGCTTTTTGAAGAATGCAGCAATTATGAAAACTCACGCTGTCATTAAATCCTTTACTTGTGAGCTCACCACAAATCCCCTATCACTCATCCTTTGAGATCTGGTTTTCTGTTGTTAAAAGAACATAAACATAAAATCCAGTGCAACATTCAATGTTTTATCTTGAACTATAATCCAGAAGAATACTAATAAAACACAAGTAAAGGTAGCTGCAAAGAACATGGTAATTATAAACACACATAAAATGCAGTGTTAGAGGAAAACTTTGATGCCCTGTTATCTCTCATAGCATCTATTCTCCTGAGCACCAAGAAAATCTCGTCTTTGGAAAAGTCTTTAGAAGAGCTATCTTACATCTAAAATGATGTCACCACCCGTGAAATGTGGTCAGAGTTCTCTCAGCATGAAATCAGTATGCTGTCATCCCAAACAGATGGCAAAATGTTGGAGGGGAGGATCATTTATACATTAAAAAGTAATTTTCCTTAAGAAATAAGTTTCTTTTACACCACCTCTTCTAAATACGGGTGCATTTTAAGGGCACATAAATATCTACAGCTCTTCAAGTTCAATATAAAGCTGGATTTACTTTTCACTAAACCCATGGATATTTACATAAAGGACAAATATCAGGAGCTAACTTGTTTTGGATATGCAAAAACTAAGGGCACTCTGCTTATCCA
Source organism: Edolisoma coerulescens (assembly GCA_013397115.1). Taxonomy (NCBI): domain Eukaryota; kingdom Metazoa; phylum Chordata; class Aves; order Passeriformes; family Campephagidae; genus Edolisoma; species Edolisoma coerulescens. Next base: position 1,869,827 of record VWZW01007004.1, read on the forward strand.
GATTTTTGCTTTATGTAATAAGTTGTTACAACTGTTGAGCACCACATCCAAGACAGTCATCACTGTGATCAATACAGCTCTTTATCTACTGCTTGCTCTGTCATGTGGCAGTCAAGGGGCCAAAAAAAAAGTCTTGCAGTAGTGAAAAGGGCCGCCCCATCCAGACACACAAGAACAGTGTTTAAACAGTATCTTACTGTCCAGAACAGACGAGATGACAATCTGACCACAGTCATTTTCTAGGAAACAGCAGCAGCATATCACGTAGTCTAAGTAGGAGAAACACTAAGCACTTACACAACACAATCATTGTAATCGTTTTTCTAACTACGTAAACATCTCGTACTATAAAAAGATGAGCAAGCTATAAATGAAATATTTGAGAACAAACAACGGAAAAGAACCTAGTAGAAAGATGGAAAAGGAGTCTGAATATGCAGGAAGACTTATGTCCTATGAAACTTAGAAGGCCTTTAGAAAAAAGTTTTTTAAAAAAATTGAAAAAGTCTGATTTCTTCTGAAGACATTTAAGACAAATATATGCATTAGATGAGTGCCAGTTCACAGCTCTGTAGAACTACATCCTCTTCTGTCCCTCAATCTGTACCAGATTGCTGGGAGCTGTTCCGCAGCCCAGGGCAGTGTCCGAGAGCTGCCTGGGACTGCCACAGGCTGTGACAGGGGCACTTTGGGCACCAGCTCGACCCTCTCCCCTCATCAGCCCTGTTCCATCTCATCACACCTGTTCCATCCCCTCATCAGTCCTGTTCTAGCTCCTCATCGCTCCCGTTCCCTCCCCTCCTCGCTCCCGTTCCCTCCCCTCATCAGCCCTGTTCCATCCCCTCCTCGCTCCCGTTCCCTCCCCTCATCAGTCCTGTTCTAGCTCCTCATCGCTCCCGTTCCCTCCCCCCCTCGCTCCCGTTCCATCCCCTCATCAGCCCTGTTCCATCCCCTCCTCGCTCCCGTTCCATCCCACCTGCAGCTCCCTCTGAGGGCAGCCCACAGCCAGAGTGAGCTGTTCAGCTTTTCCCCTTCCTGGCTGTCCCCTCCCATCCCGGCCACAGCCACACAATGGGAAAACACCCGAACAACCACCCCCAGTTTTCCACGGGCCCCGGGAGCGGCCTCGCCCCGCGAGCAGCAGGCACCGTGCGGAGCAGGCTGCGCTGGGAACACGGCCCTCACCTCCGGCAGCGGGCACAGGGTGACTCCGGGATTAACGAGCAATTGCAGCCGAGGTTTGGTTTAAAGGTTTAATGTGACAAGAGCAAGCACCACCTATGCCAAGCAGTGCATGGGCTACTAAAAACTGTATTTTCTGTGCACCCCTCCCAGGTCACACAGGACCGATAGTGACCCTCTTAAAACCAGCACCCAATGCACGGACAACTCAAAAGTGTGCTGCTGCTGACCACGGAAACCACTGCAGACCGTGCCATGGGAATTCTTATTTAGCCCTAAAGACTGAACCCACTTAAGGCTCTGGCCTTCTACATCTGCATAGGTGAATTTCCAACCAAACTGCTTCCAAATCTAAAAATAAAATACAATCAACTTCATGATAAATACAAATGCCTAAATCGGCAAAGCTGAGATCTTTCCACTCCACGAATGTCATGGGTATCTATCTACAAAAGCAAAGATTTTAAGAATTCAAGACATCTACTAAGTAGCCTGGAAAGCTATTTTTAAAGATCATGTGGTACTATAAATATTTCCCAGCAGTTTAGTTCAAGTGCCACATGAGCTGGCCCTATGGAATGGAAAATTAAATGTCCATTTAGTCAGGGTTCCTCCAGAAAGCAGAATAAAAATATCACCATTTGGTTTTCTAAAAATATCTACATAAGAAAACATGAAAGGCCTTTTTCAAAGGCCTCATTCCCCCACAGTGCCCACACTGGTACCAAGAGTGGTCTCTCAGCCATCAAGTCTAGATTCTCTCATTCTCCTCATGAAATACAGCTAATTTTCCACAAACAAAGATTATTTCATTAGGGTTTTTTGTCCCAGATCCCAGATTATTTTGACTGCTCACCTCCTGTAGGTTTATTCCTCTGGTGTATCCATAGCCTTATGCACCAAGTTTTAAAAACTGAAGTCAGGATTTCAAACCCACAACGAATGCAGTTTCTACTCAGATATTAATGCCTCTAAATAAAAGTGGCCCAGTTTTCAAGAAATGCTGAGCACCTGAATCTTCAATTGACTTACACAGGACTTAGAGATATGAAAAAAATGCAGACATGTTAGCTGGTTTCAAATTAAAATTCAATTTAATTTTAAGTAACTGTATTTGAACAGATGGTTACGTTAGATTACCTTTAGTCATCCCTTTTTACGAAAATTAATCTACAATTCAATGAAAGTATAGTTTTAAAACTAGCTGTGAATGAGATTGTCTTCAGAATTTTTTTCCTGGAAAACAAGTCTACATGTAGAGAACAACACTACTAAAATGGTATTCCAGACTCAGAAGACTTACAGACCTGGCTTGAACAATGAGGATAGAAGGAAAATCTTCCTTCCTGTGACTTTATACTCAGGCAAATACACACATTTGCTGCTCCCTCCAAAGAATATTCATGATGAACTGAACATGTGAATAAAATTTAAGTCCCAGGCTTCTGATAGACTTCCAACAATTCACAGGCAGCACATAATTCATGATGAACACAAAACAGTAACGTATCAGCTTATCACAGCTAATTCACAGCCATCCTCTGCTCTGCTTGAAATCACTGCATAGATACATTAAAATATAAATAAAGAGTTTCAGGCCATCCTTTTGAATTGTGCAAGTAAAGGGAGTTGCAGGGAGAAGAAAAACTCCTTTCACATTTCAATATTACTGTGTGAAATTGTCTTTAGAAGCATCCAATCACTCGATTACACTGAAGCTGGGGACACTATGAGAAAACATTCCCTTTCAGCTCACTGGAATGCAGTTCTGCATGGTTGAGAAGGGAGGGAATATAAAGGAATGGAAGAAAACAGCGGATTAGAAAAGCACTGTCGTATGAGTAACAGTCCATTTGACACCTTGACCAACAGAGTCAGGGGGACAAGAAGGAGAAAAGCTGAAAGGAAAAAAAGCCCAGGCCTCTTATTCAATATTCTATATCAACTGGGCTGTGAGAAAGCATCTGGTAGGTTCACCTTTAGAAGCATTTCTAAACAGGTCTCTTAGATATTTTGGAAAATTTTCAAAAGCAGCAGGCAGAGGAGGCCCTGACATGAGGGGCAATGCATTCAGTATAGCACAGCCCAGGACAGAAAGGTGAGACCAAAGATTTGGGAAAAGATTAGAGATTAAAAGACTAACTGGTGAGTTCACAGCCCGGATAACTCCCTTTGGCACTGCAGAGCACTGTAGATACTTTATGTACTAGAGGGAGGCTAGCATGAAATGTGAAGAGCTGTTGAGTTCCAAGAACAGACTTAACATGTAAATGATGGCATGCTCACATGGATATTTTAAACAAACAAACAAAACCAAGCTTAACAAAAAGGGTGAATGGAGGGGGCACAAGGGAAGAAGGAGGACTGGACAGTCAGACTGAATGGGAAAGGAGGAGAAAGAGGTGAACCACAGCCCAGAATAAAGATGTCATTCTAACACAGGAGAGGCAGGCTGCTTCCATAAAGCTGCAGCAGTGCTCGTGCCAGCACGGTGAGGGCACAGAGAGAAGCAGGAGCAGTGGTAGAGCAGCAGTTTCTCGTAGCCTCAGGGCTGGCTGCCACTTGACAGCTCTTAAGATCATTTCAAAAAATGTAGGCAAACCTACAGCCTAAAGGCCTGGCTTTTTAACAGCCCAGGCTATTATTAGAACTACCATGCAATGTCTCTGTCATGAATCAGAAAAGATGCATTAATAATCTGTGCTTTTATTGATTTATTGTACTAAGTAAACTGTAGGGGCTCTGTCCCCCCATTGCTAAACAGGAATTGTACCAGACTTCTTAACAGTCTGACAACAGAACTAGGAAATAATAAAGCAGTATTAGTTCTGCTCTCTGGTATCTCCTTGCCTGTTCTACCACTCAAAATAATTTTTTATTCCACTGTAAACACAAAGGAAACATTCCACTTATAAGATATTTAAATATATAAATAGTTAATATTTCCTCTCCTTTGGAATTGCACAAATGGACCTAGACCATCAAATCTCACCAGCAGCCAACTGTTTCCTTCAGCTATTAAGATGTTACATCTAGATGACATTCTACTATAAAAAAAGTTAAAACCAGAAACTGAGGTTTTCCTATAAGTAGATACTTCTTCACACAGAGACTAAAAGATTCACCTTTTAATTATTTCTGGTATTTTGATCAAAACATCTAGGAAAAAGGATTATTCTCCAGCAGACAGATTGCATGCATCTACAGAGAGAGGTGAACAAGTGAAATAATTAAAACCAGTTGAATATTAATGAGGAGTGAAATTTTCACCTACAAGGAGGGCACACAGACCAAAACACAGAGCTATCACACGAGCAGACTGTGCTTAAGTCTCATACAGAGATGCCATGGATCCTACAAGGTAGAAAGATGCCTTTTAATGAAAAAAAATATAAATTTTATATGCTTCATCAGGCCAGACACTCTTCCTGATGGGGTCCGTTTCTTACATAATCTGGTCTGGATTTTTGCAGTTATTTTTCTTCCAACACCAGCTTCAATGCCCCCATCACACAGATTCAGAGGGGGCTGTTCACAGCCATTTGTTATATGGACAGGACTGTTCAATGCTGACCAAGCACTGAAGGAAATCCAACAATTCAACTCTAGTGCAAGTATTTAGATGTATTTTATGCGTCTTTTTCATGAAACTTATTTATAAAGACAAGATGAAATATAATGCCATCTGGCAGAAAAACACAATCCTAAAAATCCCACACAATTGACACTTTTGTCATGAAGTTAAAGGTAATAAAGCCAGAAGTAGCCCTGGCCATTCATCATAAGGGCCAAAAATAGTTAAGATTATGTAGGAATTACAGACTATTTAGCCTGAAAGGGACCTCTGGGAGTCAGCTGGTCCCAAGATCAGCTCCAACACTGAGGTTAAAGCATGTTGCTTACAAGTGTGCACACATAATTTTGCAAGTCTCCATGGATGGAGGCTCCACAGTGTCCCAGAATGCAGCCACCCTTGGAGCCTTCAGCATCCCTTCAGCAGTCAGTCCTTGGCTGACTGCTCCTGGGGTTACTCTTCCCCAGCTGTGAGATTCAGCACCTGCTTCTAAGACTTCATGAGAACTCCACCTGGCTTTTTAACTGCGAACAGAGATGCTACTCAAACTTTATTTTAACGCTCTTAGTACTTTAATTAAAAAACTCCAATTGCAAAATACCTTGTGATGATCGAAATGCCCACAAGTACACACAAACGTCCAACTCAAAACAACAACAAAAAAAAAAGGGTTCCAAAACATTTTCCCAAAAAGGAAAAATTTAAGTTGTAACAATGGAATTCTCTGACTCTCTTAAAAAATTGGGGGGGAAGGGGAGGCAAGAAGCACAAGTTTACTGATTACTGAACACCTGAGCAAGTTTTTGTCTGACATAAGCCTAAATACAATTATTTAAAATGACTAAAGCTGTCTCCAGTGGACATTCTTCATTTTATTTGTTTGGGGAGCTCAGTTTCAACTTGATTGTCTGTTTTGGTAACTTGATTACCAGAGTCAAGAATTAACTTGTCAAACTAAGTGCACAGGCAGCAAATCAGTTGGTTTGTTTGTTTGTTGTATTGGGACATTGTGAACAGGTGCCTGTATTTCTACTGTGTAGTCTAGCGGGGCAGTAGAAGACAAATAACTCCACATAACACAGCTCCTGAAAACTTCAGGGGTCAGAATTCAAAATTAGATGCTACAAGAACATTTCACATGAATATTTACAAGTCACTTGACATATGGCCTAGATCAGGAACTGATGCAAATTTAAATGTGCTGACTAAAAATTGTAGCATTTCTTTCAAGTACTTAGAGAAAGGGAACTAACACACATCAACTTCTTTAAATCCACATTTAATTGAAAATTTTGTAGTTGTTTTTTAAAGGGAGGAAATCAATCAACCCAAATGTGTTATTCTGCCAGTTAAAAACCTTTGTTAAAAACACTGAGTATGAAAAGCTTTTCTTGTCTGATTAGGTTCCACAGACATTTTTCTACCCAAATTATGACACCCTATACACGTCTGTGTTTAAAGGAGAAGCTAAGGAGTCATTTCCTCTTGGTAATAAAGCAATATGCCAAAATATACTTCTTGTAAATTAAAACCACTTCTCACCCCTTTCAGTTCTAATGGCCAGATATTTTTCATTCCCAACCAGGCATTCAAGAGTATTTCCAGTGACTCCAGCAGAATTACATTCACATAATCACACAGCATGAGTAAAATGCATCAGAGGCAGATTTTTCCCAGTTTCTAAGGAGAATATGTTTAAACATCTGACAATCTGATGCAAAGTGGCAGAAAAATGATTACATTTCTCCTCTCAAGCACATGAAGTAGACAGAAATTAAGAATTACACTATATCAGTATATAAATGTTTATTTATCTGGTAGCAAAAGGTGCAATCCACAGTCCCTGCATTAAGTAAAGAGACTTCTTTTACCATAAATGAGACACACATGTGTCAGCCCAGAATTCTCAAAAGCTAGAAGTGAACTACAAACAGTGAGGAAAAGATGTATCTGAGATTCATAAATTAAAAACCTAAGCAAGTTTGATGAATGATGGAAGTACAGTACAAGACAAATAACAGTGACAACAAAAACATTAAAGTCACTCAGAAGAGCCATGACTGGAGAGTTACAGACAAAAGAAAAGCCTATTTTCAAATTCCCTGGAAAATACAAGCACTGCTTTAAGTTTTGCCAGCAAATAGGGGTTTATATGTAACTACATCTATATCACGCAACTCCCTGCTCAAAACCATGGTCAGCATACACAGCAGCCAAGAGAAAAATCTGAAACCCATCTAAACTTCACAAGATACAACTACTTCCAACATGGAAGATGGTTCAGTGAGAATCCATGAATCCATTACCAGCTGATCAACTGAAATGAGTATGGAGTCACTCATTTATTTTTTTACTATAACTATAACAAAGTTAAATACAATAAAAGCCTAATAACCATGCTGACTTTACAAGCAAAAGATAATAGAAAACAAGCCAAAAAATCCCCAGACCTGTAATACTTACTCCAATGAACCTTTCCTGTTTCAGTCTGACTGTGCAGCAAAGATACTTTTATTAAACATTTTCTTCCTATTACTCCTGTTTTTCAGAAGATTCCATGAGATGACCTCAATGGGATCTAAAAAAAGCAAAACACAACATGATGTAACTGACCAAATGAGAAAATCAGTAATTTGTATTTGGTTTAAAAGCTACACCAACTTTCTGTGCAGAAATACCTAATTAAACACACTATTTTTTATTGTCTTCAAATACTACAGCACCACATTCAGATTACACAATCTAACAATTAAATGAATATCAAACCCACAAACGCCCTGCTACCAGAAAGGAAAAAAAGGAAGTAATAATTAGAATATGCCATTTATTCTAATAAGCATTATAATAATGAATTAGTCAAAAACATTCTTAGCTGCTACAAAGATTTTCAAAGTTTTGTGCACTCAATTTGAATCAGACCAGCAGATGTCCATTTCAGTTAAAGACAAAAACAGGAGACAGAGTTTCCTTCATTATATTAAGCACATTTTCCCTTTTTCCTCTGGGCGGTAAGCTCATTTTGGTGGAGGCTNCAAATCAAGCTCTCAATAAACAGAAGTAAACAAAAACTACTTAAATTCCCCTGGAGCACAAAGCAGTGCTATCAGTTTGCACTGATGTTATCTACAGGTTTGTAGGCCAAGCCACAAAGCAGAAGACACAACTGTACTGCACTTCCCATAAACAATTGTTTTTCTAAACCACACCAAGCAAGTCCCACTGTGCTTGTGAGAACTCAACAGAGTGCAGTGACCAGGAGGGAGGGAAGGCTGTCATTGCCCCTGTCCCACACAGAGCAGGATTTCTCTGGGAACTGGCACGTGGAGCCCTCTGAAGCAACTCAGATTCTTCAGTGGCTTTGAGGGACAGATACTGCCCCACCGGCTTAGGCCTGAAAAAAAGTTAAGTTACTGCTCCACACACAGCCTTTTGAAAACAACCTTATGGTGCATAAAGGTGTTGTCCCAAAATGGGTTTTCACCTGGTGTGCAATAAGCCAATTCACACACATCAAGTTATTTATTTACAGAGGCATGNGGGGGGGAGTGTTGGTGGGGTTTTTTTAAGAGCGTAATATTATCTGTTGTTCTACTATGGAGAATTTGAGTTGATGACACAAGTGATCCCATCTTCCTATTCATAGTTCAGCGTGTGAAAGGTTCAGTAGGTCTCTGACCAACAAACACCCTGCAGATGTCGGGGCAAAACATCTCCACAGAGCCAAGACATCATCCTCATTAGCTCTATCTTGCAAATCAAGCTCTCAATAAACAGAAGTAAACAAAAACTACTTAAATTCCCCTGGAGCACAAAGCAGTGCTATCAGTTTGCACTGATGTTATCTACAGGTTTGTAGGCCAAGCCACAAAGCAGAAGACACAACTGTACTGCACTTCCCATAAACAATTGTTTTTCTAAACCACACCAAGCAAGTCCCACTGTGCTTGTGAGAACTCAACAGAGTGCAGTGACCAGGAGGGAGGGAAGGCTGTCATTGCCCCTGTCCCACACAGAGCAGGATTTCTCTGGGAACTGGCACGTGGAGCCCTCTGAAGCAACTCAGATTCTTCAGTGGCTTTGAGGGACAGATACTGCCCCACCGGCTTAGGCCTGAAAAAAAGTTAAGTTACTGCTCCACACACAGCCTTTTGAAAACAACCTTATGGTGCATAAAGGTGTTGTCCCAAAATGGGTTTTCACCTGGTGTGCAATAAGCCAATTCACACACATCAAGTTATTTATTTACAGAGGCATGAGCTAGTCCAGAAACTGCTCATAATTAATGTCTAGGAGCCTACAGCAGGGAACACACACACACAAAAAAAAGACTAGAGAAAAATGAAAACAGTGTTATAGGATTTAGAAATTGCAAGGACAAAGCAACAGTGTGAATCTCACAGAACCAAGGCTGAACTACCAGCCTAGAATTCATGTTTTACAGCCATGTCAATATTTGTGTTGTGGAATCAGAAAAACTAATCAAAAGCTACTGGCCAGCAGGCAGGATCTCAGGAGGGGGTGTGAAATGCATCCTACTCTAGCTAACAGGCATGACAACAGAACTTCCCCCCAAGGAAGAAATCTTGCATGACCTGTGGCCCCTCAAACAAGGGGCACAGTGTGTGACTGAAGTACTATACCCCGTGGTAGGAGCAGGATACTATTTGACTAAAAGTTGGCTGTCCCAAACTTCTAGAGGTCACTGGCTAACTAGAGACATGATGACAAATCAGATGGTGGGAGCCCAGAAATTATCCAGGGTCTATAAATTGTACAGCTCAAACAAACCAGTGCATTGTGAATAGCTCCTGTTACAGTTCCTGGGTTCACCGCAGTCTCTCGCTTCCCTACAGCTCCCTGTCCTGTTTCCCCTCTTTTCTCACAGCCCTTTGTATCTCTGCAGCTCAGACACTACATTGACAACAGGCCTCCTGCTGCTCCTCTACAACCAACTGTAGGGGATCAGCCAGCCCTCGAGACCTTAAACCATTTCTAAAGCACACAGACAAACCACCCACTCTATATTCAAGCATGAGAAACAAACCCTTCATTAGAGGATGAGGGTGTGCAGCCTTATTTTTCTCACCAACCCACCTTTCCCGTTTTTCAGAGCAGCAGAGTAGGGGTTAAGAGAGGTGGTATAAACAGGCTGCAGATCACACCATGGGCAGCCAGGACATTTTCCACCTTCAAGTGGAGAATTTTCCAAAGGCTGGTGACTGTATCACCCAACAGACAGAGTACAAACTCTGCTGGCCTTTTACCAACCACAAACAGCTGGTGAGGACTCCAACTGTGTAAGAAACATGCCAGCAGCATCTTTGGGAACTGCATAAAGATCAGAAAGACTGGAAGGAACTGCCTCACAAACTGGACTCCCTAATGAGGACATCTCTTCTCCCCACTGCACCTCCCTGGGGAACATGGATAAATAGAACTGGCAGCTGGACATTACAAACAGCCTCTTTTCTGGGCCTGTTGGGTGTGAGCTCAGCCAAAAACACACCACCAAACCACCTTGGGCCCACACCCCCATGACTTCTTCTGACAGTACCCACCAGGGACCCAACAGAAATCCTCTTCCATTCCAGCTTGCAACTTCTGCATGAGAAATTGCATTTGGCAAAACAATTCTTTTCATTAATCTTTTAATTACACCCTCATTATATAGATACTGATTTGATGTAAATCATAACTTACTTTTTCTAAAACATTAACAATCTTATGAGGCAATGCAGCAGTCATAAAATTGTGTGGTGGTAATCAAAATGCCTGTGACAATACAGTAAAACTTTTTTCAGTTCTCCACCTACACTCTATACTTCCCTGTGTCCACAGAGACACTTATCAATGTATGTGATATGAAAAAATTATATCACAAGGAAAGAAAGGGGGAAGAGCTACAAGAAACTTTTGCCTAAAACTCCTGTGTGGCGTTTCAAGAGAAACAATTCTAATGTTCAAGAGACACAATTACAAGCCAAGGAAATAGGCCAACCACAAAGATAGAGAAAAGGAAAAATAGAAGAAAAAAAAAACATTCATAAGCAATGTAAGATACCACATAGAAATTACTGGGCTAATTGTAGCCCGATTATCTTCTGCTCTATAACAATTTCTAGGCCCATCAGACAGGCTGCTCTGTCAATTCTTCCAGAGTACACAAAAAATCTATTTGTTGGAGAGGATGCTCCACGTTTACTTCAGGATAAGGAACTCCGAGTGGGTTGAATGACATGATAGAGCAGTTTCTTGGGTATCTTCTTCTCTGTAATTAAACCTCTTACTCTGGAAGAAAGCACTGAGGAAGACATCAGGAGAGCACCAGCAGATGTTTAGGACAGTGATACACAGAGAAGCACACAGCTGGGCTATTTTAGAGCTTTTGGTTCACAGCTTTGGTCACCTCAAAGCTGTCTTGAGCATTTCATGCTCTCAGTAGTGCTGAAGATTGGACAAGTGAATATCACACTAAATTAGCTGCTGTAGCAATGAAGAAACTCACCATTTCACCAAGTCGGAGACAAAAAAAAAGAAAGAAACATCAGTAAATACACCAAATATCTTCAATCTAAAAAAATACGGAAACGTATAGAGCAACTCAGTCTTCCTCTGTCTTAAGTTCCAACAATAATAGACATAAAATTCTTCAAGAACATTCACTGTCAGTAATTAATCCATTGCAACTCAAGCCCAGGAACTTTAACAGTGAGCAAAAGAGAAACTTGTGCAGCGGTGCACATCTGCCTAAATGGCAGCAACTTCCAGCTTCTACACGCTGCATACCTGAGTGCACAGGCTGAAAATGCAGGTTAAAGCCTAGATCTGAAAAAAGTTATTTCTTACATATTACCTAGTGTTGTGTGCAAGCTGATCCAGACAGCAGAGCTCTACATAAGCACCATCCTAACAACACAGTGCCCAGAGTCTCTTCAACAGCACAGACCAGTTTTGACCTTTTAAAGGTGGCACTTATTTCTGCAGTAATATCAGGAGACAAAATACCTTACTGACAATGGACAGCACGCTGTTACACACAGGACAGCATTCTTCCTTGTGTTCTACTTTCCCAGGTGTTGGTGCTTGGCCAGAAACCAATAATATCCTTTAAAAAGCCTCAGACTTCTCTGAAATGTGAAACCCGTCTATCACGTACAAAATCTTTTAACCAAAACCGAACAGGAAAAGACCTACAAGTTCTCATTGCACAAGAACAGCCACAGAAAAAGAAAAAAAAGGCAGAGACAGAAATTGCAGAAGACCAAATGAGTTCAAAACACACATCTATGTCAGAACTGTAAGTCAGGTTACAGCCTTTCTTATCCCTGAAGATGGGCAAAACAGAGACCACTTAGTATTTTCTTGAGTAACTAAAAATATAGGTCAATATTATTCTTTAAATTAAACACATAACAGTTAAAAACACGATTTAAAGCTAAATTCAGTTATATCTTCACCAAGAAGAACTCAGTACCATAATTACATTTACCCAGTGGGTGACTGAGGGCAGGAGCCCTGTATCACACCACAATGAATCACGGAGTGAGGAAGCGTTGTTCACTCTTCCCAGAGAGCTGCCTCACTAAGCCCTGGCTCACCTCTGTGAAATCCCCTTCAGTGCCCAACAGGCTTGGTTAAAACAAATTTATACTCACACAAACACAAACTAATACGCTTTAAATGAATCATTTTTTTATTTGGTTACACAAGCTGCTGTGTTCCTTTCAGGAACTGCAAGACAACATCAAAAAGATCGTGCAAGTTTTCACCAACTCTTTATTTTGAACATAGTGATTTTTTAACTGGGTGTCAGTTTCTGATACTTGAATTTATCTGGGAAGGGAGGTAGGGTGTGTCCCTCTTTCACAGTGATGTATCCTGCCTGATGGTGCTCAAGGTTAAGTAACCCAGTAACCCTCCTACTAACTGTATCTTAGAACTCTGATTAGAGTCATGAGGCAAATAACAATCTTTTGTCCTTACAATAAAGTCAAACTTAAGAGCAAAAGACTGTGGGCACTTACTGGCACTGGAAAATGAAGCACCTTCCATTAAAGGAACAAGGAACAGATAGTTCCAGATGGGAAGGAATTACCTGCACTATTTAGGATCAACAAACAGAAACCTAAGCAAAAATAATTTATTTTTATTTTCCCAGAACAATTCAACCGGTTTTTTCCTGTTCTGTCACCTTCAAAAGAAATGCCTCTGGGCAAAGCAGAAGGGGAACACATCACTGTTAACAGTGATGAAGCTTAACAAAAAAAGGCTCGTAGATAGCAAATTTTCCTCTCACACTCTGTCAGGCAGCCAGTCATTCTCTGATCTGAGGGCAGTGTGCTGAGACCGAGACTGGCAAAGCCTCTGCTGTGGGAGACCCTGCAAATGCCCTCAGCAGTCGAGGGCTGGCTGCCAGTGCTGATCACTTGTAATGACAAGTGCAGAATAAGAAAACATCCTAGGAGAGGTTCTGGGCTGGAGGATGTACTCTGTCTGGTACTCTACGGTTCAAAAAGCACAAAGTTCAGGGCTGCATGTGACCATTTTATAAAAACAGCAGTGTTTTTATGATTTCAGATGACTCACAAACAAGTGCTTAGATTTGCTTTGTATTGCTTTACAAACATGGAGTCAAGTGAGCAACACTTTCCAGCTCATTTCCAGTTCCGATCCAACACAGGGCACAAGTGATTACCCAGCTGGCTCAGCAGCTCCAAAGCTGGTGACAAAGAACTGAATGGTTTAGACTGAACAGACTCATCCATGTGAAGATGTAACTCCTCCCAGGGCCCACAGATCACTTTCACCTCCACGCCAGTGTTGCAGCTCTTCTAAATCTGGTTCACTATGTGTGGCTTACAGAAGTGAAGAACTGGAAGCCACGGTCACAGAGCAGCGCTCCTCTTCCAAGAAATCCTCGCCTATGCATGCATGTGCGCACACAGAGTGGAAGGCCCAAAGGCTGGAGCTGAGCTAGCCTAACCACTGAGCAGCAGTTTAGGCAGGTGCAGACAAACCCAGCACCCTGCACGAGCCCTTGTGACACCCACAGATGTTTACAGGAGTCAATGAACCCCCAACCAGCCTGTCTGCAATCCCTGCACACCCTCAGCAGTCCTGCCACGCAAATTCAGCTTTCTGAATCCTAAAACAGGCTGCAAGCAATAATAAAACATTTGACTCTGCATGGATTTTCATTATATCTAAAGCAGTATTTGAGGACAGCAGTCTCAGGGGCAAGGGCAGGGGGATTAGCTGCCAGCAGCACAGCAATTCCTGTACCTGTTTCTTTGGTCTTCTATCACAACACAATTACGTCCCATACTTTCGTTTTGTAACCTACGACTGAATCTAGAGTTATTTACTGGGCAGAACACAAGGACTTGCTCCAGAACAAAATTACCCCCACACCATCACTTTTAATAAAGAAATCTTAGTTTCATTTAATGAGCCATTTTCAAGCATTCCTAAGTTTATGAAGTCCTTCTTCACAATTTCTCTCTGATTGCCTTAAACCCTGAAAGGCTCAAGGTGCATAAGCACTGACTAAGCTTTTCCTCCGAATTCAGCAACACCTGAACACGGCCCTTATTGTTGATACATTTTCTACTCACTAGTGTGTCATAGATACAAAAACACTGAAAAACCTCTACTGGTTCCACCCAAAAGTTACTAAATGAATAAATATTTACCTGCACTTTAAACAGAGAAATAAAGCAGTGAATCTTCATCCTGTTTCTGTGAAGATGCCATCACGGTTACTTACTTACTTGAAATGTTATTAGTAGCACTAACTTGTGATTTCTGTTTCTTGTGATCTGCGTAGTCTATTTTCTTCACTACTTTCATGTCCCCATGTTTCACTTCCCAATTACACTCTGTGAAACGCCTAATATGGTGAAACTATGCAAATTTACTTCTATTTAGTTCCCAAATTCCGCTTTTTGTTATGCTCATATTTGAATTTATATAAATGAGAACACAGAGTTAAAAAGCAAGACTGAACAATTTTTCAGTAATTAATAATTATGAGCCATTTTGTGAAGGTGCTGCCCACCCTGCTCCAGGTATCACCTGAAAGGCTTCATTCTTCATGGTTAAAATAAACTCCCAAGTGTGGATTGCAAGAGACTATGAACCAAGACAGCAGTGTCTACCTAAGTGTATTTTAAAGACATGGTAATGCAGTCCAGCTTGCTGTTTGATTCCAAATAGTACCATGTGATAAAAAACAGCAGAATCCCATCACTAGCATCAGGTATACAGTAAATACTATCTGAAACTAGAAGTAATCACTAAGCATAGTTCCTGGGCTGAAGAAGGAAAAATAGAAGCATGTAATAAATGCAGTTTACCTCCAGCTGTATCCAACACTCAGAAGCAAATCTATTAAGCTCTTAGAGATAATAAAAGTGTGCATTTTAATCTGCTCTTGCTCCCTACTCCCTCCTCTTTCAGGCAGTGAGGCCTCATAGAAAAAAATATTTAAAATATGAAGCATAATTTCAGCATGACAGTTTACAATACTATGTAATTTATGAACCCCAAATTTGCACTAATCCCAGGCTAGAAGGAAGGGAGTGCTTGGTTTCAAAAACAAAACCAAAAAACACAAAATAAACAAACATGCAAAAACCAAAAGAACCCCCCAAACCCACCAAAACCAAAAACACACCACAAACACAAAAGACAATCCTTCTCTCATCAAACCAACAGTTCAAATCTCAATTTGGATCCAAAAGTCAGATTTGAATAGTATTCACATCTTTTACACGGCCTTTAGACATAGCACCTAAAATTATAGAATACTTGATGTAAAAACAACCCAACCAACCCAACACCTTCTATTTTCATCAGCTGCAAGACTCAGCACAGTAATGCTGACTACACAATGTTTTCTGGTTTCCTTCATTAATGAAAAGGTTTCAACTACCTGTTCTACAGGCTTATTTCTGAGAGAAGTAAAAGCGGTTTGTGGCGTCAGGAGCACTTCAGTGAGAAATCCCCTTCCACGTTCTGAGAAGGAACAGAGCCTGAGCAGTGCTGGAGCTGTGACTGGCCCCAAGAAGCCTTTCAGAGCATTACCCTGTGCATTGGCCTCAGAGAGTTTCACACAAAGAGCAGCGATGCTGTGACCCTGTGACAGCAGCACGGGCAGAGCACAGAACTGCCCGGGGAACACAGCTCCTCAGAAGGAGGGCAGCCTGCTCCGCAGCTCTCTGCCACAGGGCAGTGACTTCCTACCTTCAGCACCGCAGGTGCTGCGGTGGATAGCACTGCTCTGACCACAGCAAGGATAGTTCTGCACTCAATGGGATCAAGTTGCAAAGCAATTTCTGACACTGAGATGAACCATGAAAAGCAAGATACAAAGAATAAAAGACAACCCTCTTAAGTTTGTATAACATCTCAAAACCCCCAGACTAAAGAACCTGACAAAGGCTGCAGTGAAAATGACACATTCTCTGACGTTTTCTGATGCAAGGTGTGGAAGGACGGAGGAGAGGCAGCAGATACATTATAGACAATGTGTTTATCCTCCTGCTACCACTAAATTATGACACCAGTATTTACACCACTTTCTGGCAATAAGCATCTAAAACCCACCCTCTCCTTGATAAATGAACATGAGCTCCTTCTTTTCCCAGAGCCAATCACTGGAGATTCTTTTGACAACTTCACTGCATTCTGCACCCCGGCCTATTGCTTCACCTCCAAACTGCAGGAGTAGTAGGATACAAGGGATGTAAACCTGGGCACACAGAAGAACTGCTGGAGCAGCAGCATCTGTAGTGAAGAAAGCAATTATTAAAATATGACAAAATCAGACACCAAAAAAGTGACTCTTGCAACTGAAAGCAAAGGCTTTTCAGTTTTCACACAAACAACGATGGCTTGACCAAGACAGAAATTTCTCAACACCATACTTGACAGCAAAAGAGAGATTTTCCAAGGAAAACCTCAAAAAATATTTTCCTAAACGCCTTTCAAATTTTCTCCCAAGATAAGTGAGAAAGAAAAAAAAGTCCCTCTAAAATCCTATTTTACTTCTCATCAGTACATTGCAAGAAAAAAAGTACATCACAGAACAACAGAAAATTTAACAACAAACCATTTCATTTGCCACCACACCCCAATAAATCTTTCTTCAGGTTAACTGGGTCTGTTAATCACCAAAATGTAGATGCTTGAGCCAAAGTTTTCAGGAATGCTGCCATTTCTGAAGAACCCTTCCTGCATAAGGGGTCTAAGCACAGCCTCTTTCTCAAGAAAATTGTCATTACATAGGCAGAAACCCCTTATTACTGCACAGATAGAGCTAAAAACCACTCAAAGAGTAGCATGCTACTTTCCTGGCCAACAAGTCCCAGTTAAATCAACAATGAAGAAGCAACTTAGGGCATCAAGAGAGTGGAAAACTTTCACAGTAATTGGTATATTCCATCTGGCTCTTTCAAGCTTTATCAGCACAGCACATACAGCCTGCATCTCATATTCTCCTGAGGCAATAACCCCAGGAATTCATCTCTAAGCAGTGATATACCAGAATTTTAAAAAGTGGCAAGTATTGATGGGAAGACAAAAGGAGCCACCAAATGCTGAAGGCCTCTATAAATCTTGTAGTTGCACACAATAGAAGTTGACAAGTTATCAAACTACAAACAAAGCTGAAAATTCAGCCGTGGTTTGTGAAATTCACGTTAAAAAGAAAGTAACTTGAGGATACTAAAATGATGAGCTGCAGACATAGACTAAGGCAAGAATTGCTCTGCCTTCTCATAAAATTTACCTAGAAGTTAACTGGAACAGGAATAACTCCGAGAAAACAGCTATAAATAGAAAGGGGTTAATCATTCGAATTTCTATTCCCATGACAAGAATACACCAAAGACTCTAACTTTTTAATCTTATGATACGATGCTTTAAAAATACTTTAGCTGCTGCACTACAGTCTGCCTCTACCTACTTTTTAAAAATAATTTCTCCTTTATTTTTTTAAATGCAATAAAGGAGATTTTCTTTCAACAGAAAGATTTTCACCAACAGTAGCAAAGCGAGCCTGTGCATCAGCTGGAACAATTATATGCGGTCACTCAAATGGGTCTTTTTTAATGGGGCCACTTAAAAATACATTTACCTTTTCTCCATCCTAATACACAGCATGTAGAACTTATTTGTTATCGATTTCAACCATCAGAGCTGCTACAAAGTATTTTTCAATTAACTGTTTGCATTCATCCTAAAGTAGAAGAGAAACTTAGAGTCATTAAGGTTGGAAAAGGCCTCTAAGATGATCGAGTCCAACTGTTGCCCCAGCACTGCCAAGCCCATCACTAAGCCCTGTCCCTAAGCATCACATCCACTATATTTGCTCAAGGACACAAAAACAAGTTTACCACGCAAAGACACCAAAGAAAGAAAAACTGCCTCATCCTTGATGCACAGATAAAAACACACCAGGATAACCAAATGTGTCTGAACTCACACAGCAGCCTGTGACACACTTGGAAATAGAATCTAATTATTACAAATCCCCAGCCAGTGCTTTACCCACAGTATTTCTCACCCACGTAAATTAATGTTGAAGCTTTTAAGTTAAACCAAATGGAGTACAGGAAATAATACACAGAGAGAAATTCTTTATTTAAAATGTAGAAACAGATAAGGACTTTTGTCATTTTGTGGTGGCCAGCAAATTGAATATAAAGTGAGTTGCAATACAGCATATTTGAAGAGGCAGAAATTAGGACAGCACCCAATATATGCATTCAGCTTCGAAAGATACAGAGCTGCTGCAGATCTTCATTGACTACTCATTACAAGAAATTGTGAGGAAAAGACTTGATTGTGGTCATAATATTACTTCCAACTCTTTAATTTACATCCTCTCATTCTTGCCAAACTTGCTTTTATTGAAGAACTCTACTATAAACAGCCTTTCCTTTTTATGCAGTACTTTTCTGCTCTTCCCTATCACTGCAACTCTTCATGTACCAGATTTATTTACAGCACCCAGAGGAAATAGAAGCTACCAGTTATCAAAACAGACTGCAGAATGTAAATAAACAATTGTTATGTATTTGTGTTAGCTGGACTCTAAGAACTTATGCAGAGTGACACTGAGTATCAAAAAAACGGTATCCTAACAGTTAAAGCAACAATTCAGTAAACAAAATGTTGCTGTTTGTTTTTATTACTCAGATAAAAAAAGAGTTAGATCATTATTCTGAGCTTACTAAAATTTTCCACATAGCTAGAGGTCACCTAATTCAAGTGTAAATAAACATTTTTATTTTAAAAATATTATTTCCTTACATTATTACCACTAGTAGTAGATGTAAAAAAGTACCTTTGAAATGCTGGGGAAGTAAAACTGGCCTAGCATGAAGACTCTCAGTATTCTACACATCCGAAGAATGCTATCTCTGTCTTTAAACACAAGGGAAATTTTGCAATTGTTTGCACAGAGCTTGTAAAAGCTTATAAACGTAATACAATTATTTAAAGTTAGATACGTAATCGGATGCAGATTATCAGTATATTATAAAGTGTTTTTTTATTTTTAATAAAATATAAAAGGATTTTTGTCAAAAGCATTGTATCTGTCTTACATGGATACCAAAAAGATGCAGAACAATATTAGCTACCAAACACAGATAATCAGTCCCTCCTCATTTTTATTATTAACAACAGAAAGGAAAGTCTCTTTTTTTGCCAGCAATTTTTGTGCCAAAAATTAATGTACCATTTACTGCTGACAATCTGCCAGACTAATGACGTTTTTCTTCACTCAGGAGGGCTCAGAAGCTACTACTCACTTTCCAGTCAGTATTCATCACAGATTCCCACATACACTCCTCCCATGAAAAGAAAACCAAGACAGCTCTTCTACAGACACACACACACACACGCACCTCTTCACACTTAAGTCATTACTACAAGTAAATGATTTAAAACACTTCACCAGAAGTAGACCAGTGATCTTCACCTCCTGCTATTGTTGCTCAATCCTAACATCATGGTGTACATGGTGCTTTCACTTAAACCTGGTATAAGACAGAATAAAATCATAGAATCATTTAGGTTGGAAAAGACCTTTAAGGGGGAGTCCTTTAATCCAGTGCTGCCAAGCCCAGCACTGAAGCACGGCCCCGAGTGCCACATCTGCACATCTTTTAAATACACCCAGGGATGGTGAGTGCACCACTTCCCTGGGCAGCCCGTTTCAATGCTAGATAATGCTCTTGGTGAAGAAATTTTTCCTAATATCCAATTTAAACCTCCCCTGGTGCAGCTGAGGCAGTTTCCTCTCATCCTATTACCTGGTACTTGGGAAAAGGCTGACCTTCACCTGGCTATAACCTCCTTTCAGGTTGTTGTAAAGCTACACAATTGTAAAATTGTAAAGCTAGTTGTGGATGCCCCATCCCTGGAAGTTTTCAAGGCCAGGTTGGACAGGGCATGGAGCAGCCTGGGATAGTGGAAGGTGTCCCTGCCCATGGCACAGGAGTGGAACTGGGTGTTCTTTAAGGTCCCTTCCCACCCAAATCATTTTATCATTCTACATTTCAAATTTTATTTCCTACTAGGTTTGGACTAATTTTTGGGGATTGAGTCTTGTCCATCTCCATTAATTAGTACCAGGATTTAATCACTACTGTGTCTGCTCAGTCTGGTGCTGCCATTGCATGTGCCCATATGGACAGCACACACACACATGCACTGTCTCTTTCACTGCTGTCTATACACCAAGCATTAACTCTTCTTTGCTTAGAGGATCCCTGGTTATGACTTGGACAATTCTCCTTAAATATCTTACGTCTTGAGCTGCATCCTCAGCAGGGCATACAGATAACCAAGCAGTAAATTCAGAAGTTCCTCCCCTCTATCAGCTGAAACAAAGTAAGACACTAAGCACTAAAGATCAGAAACACAAATACTCCAAGCCCACATGATTTTCATACCCCAATACACAATGTGTGTGGTGGCGTGAAAATCCCAAAGGCCTTGTCTTCCTCAGCAACACCTATTTAAGTCAAAGAGGGAACTGGAAAAAAAAAAAAAACAACCCACAAAAAACCCCAAACGCAAAAAACATCCCAACACCAGCAGAGAGTAAATAATATCATCAGCCAGCTACAAGCACCAAAATGTAGAGGACCCAAAGCAGGCCTCCAGTCCCATGATTTCTACCAGGCCAGCCCCCCCACTTCCCTGTGTGCCTCCAGCCCCCACTGCCCAGCCCTTGGCACAGCAGCCCACCCCTTTACTGGTCTGCACCTCATGTGTGACTGATGGTTTCCTTCCCTCCACAGCTGTCACCAGAGTCCTTCCTTCTGCAGATTCTGTTCTACAGAACATTACACATAGTAAAGTGTAAGTTATTTCTAGCACACAGCCTCAGGACAGGCACTGTAAGCAACACTGGCCTATGCCTCCAAAACCCAGCAGTGTAAAAAGACAAGACACCAAACAGGGGTAAGACTCACGTATGGCTAACACACAGGTCCTTAAATACTTTGGGGGTTGGGAGGGAAATAATGGGGGATCTGGGGAGAAGGACTAACCAAGAGTAATAAACTTAGTGACACACTGTACAAAAAAAAAAAAGGAAAAAAACCAGGAATACTGAAAGGTAGATGAAGTGGAAAAAATTACAGCAAAAGGACCACAGTACTCTTCAAAACCAGAAAAGGAATCTGAGACATGAAGCCGAGGAGGAAGGAGATTCAGCGCCCAATGCAACATTAAAATAACATTTTATGTGCTTCTCTCTACCACGTCAACTTTGTACTTAGCTTTTTGAGTTTCTACTGTCAACATTGGCCTTTATTGACCTGGTTCTCCCCTGTGGCTGTGTCTGTATCAATGGTTTGTATGCACAAACTACAGACCAACCTGCAGCCTTCTGGAGGACACAACACCAAATAGCAATGCTCACACCACTGACTGAAAACCACCCTTCTGCAGCACACAAAAGCAGGTTTTTTGGCTGTTATTTGCAGTGACACAAGTGTAATCAGTTTTTAAAATCCTATACGCTTCATATTCATCTGTTATGAACAGTCTATACTCATAAACATCAAATTGTTAACTGAAAATAACAGCACATTTCAAAATGTTACCTTTGCTTGCTAGAAAATAAAATGATGCAACAATATCAAAATGCATCTCTCAAGCACCTTATTTACCAAAGATAAAAAAGGTATTGCTCAAGAGCTGGCTCCCATATGAATCTCAAGCACTAAAAATTATTACCAGTTATTCTGTTTCTTTGAGATTTTGTACAATTTTCTCGAAACCACCTACCTACTCCGATTTTTAAACTGCTTCTAGTACTCTGTAGCTGCATGCAAGCACAGGTCTTCCACATTAAATCTGTCACAAAACCACTTGACAGCAGGAGTCTGAGCCTCTTACACTGCCAGGTTAATGGTACAGAACACCAGCTATTGCACAGTCCCCATAACAGCTTTCATAGACAACTGGCTATTCTTATGCTTATTTTTAAATTATTTTATTGCCCTTTCAAGATACCTTCTGTGCACACAAAGGACTTTCAGAAACACTAAGAATTAGCAAACACTTCATACCAACAGTGTACCATAATAATACACACAATAATAATATGCATATGAATATTGCTGTGCATACCATAATAATAATATGCACAGCAATATTCTTACGAATTCTTATTAACAGACAACATTCACCACAGACCCTCACATGACTTCCACGAAACTGTTTATCTACCTCTGCCAGCCACACGTGCTGCCAGCTGATGCCAACTCAAAACTTACATCCTCTAATCCATCTTTAAATTCTCTCATGGAGGTTTTTTTTAAATTCACTGGATATGTGGTGCCTGGGGGCGAGGAGAGGGCAGGAATGACCTAAAGTGAGAGCTAACAGTGCAAACTCCTAATGGACTACACATCACTTAAAACTGTCCATTAGTTCCAAATTAATGCCTCTGCTTTGCGTTCAAGAAGTATGTGGGGAAAAAAAGCCTCAGAATAGCACTGTGAAAAGAAATTTAAAATCAACCTAAAACTTTAGTAGCCCCCAAAAGCAAACCCAAAAAGACAGCAATGAGAACACACTGATTTCTTGTGTCTCATAAAAAGAAATTAGAAATCACAGTGCTAATTCCTATGCTCTTTTAAATGTAAATACTAAACATACTTCTACATACGTAGATGTAGCTCCAAAGACACAAAATTACTCCCAAGTGCAACTAATTCACAATTTTAAATCAAGAGCACCAAAGGCAAGAAATAGATACAGCTGCCCTCCTCCCTTTTTAATGAGCCGAAAAAGGTTTGGCCAACAGCCAAAGCCGGGAAGCAGCAGAGGTAGCCGAGGACAACCCGGATCCTCAATTTGTGTAAAAGCAGTTTTCTGAAAGGCTGTGCCCTGTAGCAGGACAGCAATTAACCTTTGGCTACCTAAAAGAAGCCAAAATCAAACCAAGCAACAATGCACGCACACAAATTATCAGTGGGGAAGTAGAACTGCCCCATCCCACTTCTCAAAGGAAGCTGGTTTTGACACCTCGGTGCTACTCTTTGTTTCTTTCATCTTCTGAAGCCAGTATGTAAATTCAATTATGTAGGTACCTACATATCCACAAGCATTTGCACATCTGCAGCTCCTAATGCATGTAAATGAAACCGCGTTCCTGAATTTATTTCCACCAAAGGCTGAGATAAAAAGATTTCCCCGTGTAAATTCGATAGACTAACACAGATCGGTCAATGTTGCCTACAAAGTACCTGATACTTCAGGCATTATCCAGATACATGTAACCTTCACCTTAAAGGTTCTCCGAACTGTGATTATTTCAAAGGTTACCTGCTATTAATTCTGGATTGTAAGTACACAGCTTACCAACCCACAGCAAAACTGCTTGCTTACTACTTATTACTAAAATTAATTACAAAAAAAAGAAAGCTGAACTTCCAACACAGGATGATCTTTGCCCTCAGATCTGACTTAGTTATCAAACCAAACCACACTGAAACTTTCACAGGTGAGTGACTGTAAGGACTAGCAGCACCGCCACAAAACAAATTGTTTCATGCATTCAGGCACTAATACTGAATTTCTGGCCTCCGTGATTCAAAGTCCTTATACTTTGAGGCAAACGATGTGAGATGTAGTGTGTAACACGCTGTGTGTCAGCCTAAGGGTATTGGTTTGAGGAAAATACACAATCACTGAAAAAAACCCAAAACCCCCCACCAAAAGAAACAAGCAAGTTTTTCTATGCACCTGTGTAAATTATGTTTATTTCAGATTTTTCTGTCCTGGACTGCTTCCACAAAAAACTGACAGTTAGAAAAAGGGGCAAACTTCCTATCTTAGTAGTCTCCTGCTCCCGAGAGTGGCAAGTCAGAAAGCCCACCTAAACCAAAGCAGCCCCGTGGCCTTTGAATAAATACAGTGCCACATTCCACAGCCCAACAATCCCTGTACTTATCTGCAGGTAAGTTAACTGATGGCAACTTTTAAAGAACCAAGGGCAACACTTCCATGTCTATCTTTAGATCTGTGAAAAAGCACTTAAGCTACTTGAACTGTGTGCCCTGGTCACTGAAACACAACAGCAGCTTTCCAGCTAAACAGCTAAAACACCAGCCTGAATTTCCACCCAGCTTCTAAATAACAACATTCTTTCATCTGCACCCTCCTCGTATACATAGCATTCTAACAGCTTGAATTTCTATTGGATTTTGGGTTTAAATTATTTGCAAAATAGAGCATATAACAGACATATGCAAACTTTAAAGGGCAAGGAGTAATGGAACAGGGCATGTTCTCTCTTCACTACATCACAAAAATCAAAGAAAGATTTTTTTTTAAAAGAAGGCTTTCCTACACTAGAATTTGGAGTTCCGCCAAAAGTCCATAGACAATTGGAGTACCAGTGAATTCATGACATCAGATATTCCAAGGAAGTAAAACCTGGCTTAATGGAATGATTTTTACTCAAGAAAAATAGATACTTAAATAGACAAACAATAAAAATATTTTAAGACCACGTATGGAGGAGGTCTTTTTCATTAAAAAAAAAAATAAACAAACGCAAAAAACCAACCCCCCCCCAACATTTAATCAATGTTAAAAACCCCACTCAAGCATGTTTCCAAGGCAATCCACATCAAAACATTCTTGATATTACCAATATCCCTGGTATTCTTTTTAAAAAGGCCAGTAAACCAGTTACCAAAGAATTTTTGTTCAGTAA
Source organism: Edolisoma coerulescens (assembly GCA_013397115.1). Taxonomy (NCBI): domain Eukaryota; kingdom Metazoa; phylum Chordata; class Aves; order Passeriformes; family Campephagidae; genus Edolisoma; species Edolisoma coerulescens. The sequence goes on from VWZW01007004.1 coordinate 1,894,834, forward strand.
TACCTCCCTGAATCCCCACTCTCCTGAAAAGCACTGCTTCCTGGCATGAAACTCCCAAAGCCTGGAAAACCACCATCAGTCTGAACTGAAGCTTCTAGATCAAAGTTTCCAAGTGACCTGGTGATTGATTCCCCAGCCACCTTAATGCATTCCACTAGACTTCACAACCCTTTGCCAAGCATATGGATGTTCAATATTCCTTTATATGCAATTTTCCTAAAAGCAAGCATGTTATAAAGTTTTATTCCACCTTTTAATTAATCTCTGAAGGCATACAGCTGTGGGAGTCTCTAGTTAATACTGGAAGACACAGGCCAATCAAATTTCTTCAACATCCTTCATGCATTCATCTCACTTCAAACCCTGAACTATGGTCCTGAAAACATAAATAATATGTTGTGGGCGTTTCCAGTAATGGCCAGCTTCAGGAACTTCCTAAGCCCGAATGAAGTTCAATATCAACAGAATAATGGCAGCACAGACTTAGTTAGTACATAACATTTACAGTAATGGCTACAGTTGTCAATTCCAAATGAACAAAACTCGTCAGTGTATCTGGTGATAAGACTGTAAGTGCATAAAGTTCTGGGGAAAAAAACCCCAACCAAACAAAAACAAACAAAAAACCCCCTACACCCTAATAAAAACTAAGCTTTCCGGATTTTGGAAAGCGTCCAGCATGAATTTAAGCACACATGTGTTGGAGCTAGACAAACCAGCGAATCTGGCATGAAAGGTTTCCGTTTCTCTTTCAGGAACTCTTTGGGACTAATGAAGATTTATTTCCCCGTTCCACAGAAGCAGCTCCTCGTCTGTGGAAGTTTAGCTGTCTGTTACGAGAGCGCACGATGACAGCAGTGCCAAAGCCATCGCTGTGTGCGCCGCCCGCGCCGCGCTGCACAGCGCTTGAGCAGCTGACTGGAAACACATTTCCGAAATACTGCTTTGCCATACAAATTCCTGCGGTTCCGAAGGAAAACAACGCTCAGAAACCCAGCTGAAAACAACCAAGAGTATCCAGTAATAGAAACGCCACTTAAAATTCACGGAGCAATCACCAAGAGTTCTCAGCTCGGAAAAAAAATGGAAAAAAACCACCAAGCACAGCGCAAAGCTTGTCCGGCGAACGCCCGGGGGCAGCAGGCGCCCCGCACCCCAGGGCCATCCAGCCTCTCCCGAGTGCCGCCGAGCCCCGGGGCAGCGGAAGGGGCCGGGGCTGCGCCGCTCGCCCCGCGCTGCCCCGCGGCGGGAGGGGTCGCCCGGGCTGGAGCGGGGGCGCCGCGGGCCCCGCAC
>VWZW01007004.1:1896136-1916206 GCA_013397115.1 Edolisoma coerulescens
GCAGCCGCCGCCGCCGCCGTGTCCCGCGCCGCCCCAGCCAGCGCGGCGGCGCTGGCGCCAGCGGGGAGCGCTCCCTCGGCCGCCACCGACACCGGCCGCTGCGCTCCGCCGGGGTTACCAAGGCGATGGCTTCGCCCTCGGGCCGGCACCGCCAACCCGGGCAAGGCTTTCGCTATCAAACCGCGGCTGGCGGCCAATGGCGCGGCGCGTCCCGCCCCTCCAGGCGCTCCCCTTCCCCGGGAGGGACGGAGTTGGCCGCGCCTCCGGCCGGCTCTGCGGGGCTGCCGGCGAGGAGGGGGGGGTCGCCTTTTCGCCCGCCCCGTCGCGGGCCGGGACGCGGAGCCCCTGGCGAGACCCCCCTCGGCGCTCCAGCAGCGCTCGGCCGCCGCCGCCGCCCGGCCCCGCGGACAGACGCGCAGTCCCACTTTGCCCCTTGCCTGGCGCGTCTCGCACTCGTAGCGCCCCCGAAAGCCGCTACCGCACGGCCGGGCTCGGACTGCGGGCAGGGGCAGCCGCCCATGGGCACGGTGGAAAGGCTCATCCTAGAGCAGCTTTCCCGAAGCGCCTTTTGGAAATCAGCAGGGAAGACCTCATTATAGCAGCTTATTGCCTTGCCAAGGATTTCCGTGATACATCCTCATTTCAAGAGTCTTGGTGCTGAGCTATTAGGAATAATTGCATGGAAACTAGTACCTGTAAAAGGGAGTTCTCTAAGTCTTAAAAGAAGCAATCAAAGAAAAGCAAGGTAGAATGTAACCGGTAATGAAACAACTTTTGCATGCAGCGGGCCCGTCCCCACCCACTGAAATCAGCAGCAACATTCCTGCCGCCTCTAATGAACATAGGGCGAGGCATAGCACATCCTTGTCCACAAAGAGTATGATCATATTATGCATATTTTAACATCCCTATGCTAATAATCATGCTGTATCATTAGGCTTGTCTATTTTAGTCTGTTCATTTTTCCAGTTATTCCAGTTTTGAAAATAGGTGGATGGATTTACTTCCTCAGCTTCACTTACCGATTCTCAAGGCACTAAAAATCCATTAAATTTGGATTAGAAAATATCTAGGAAATGCTTTGTTGTTTTTTCCAAACCACCCAATCAACCACAACATGGATTAACTGGAAATCTATGGGAAGGACAATGATCTCCCCTATTACTTCAGCAAATGGGATTTTTGCATGAACGGTGATCACGCAGTGCTACCTCTAGGCAAATCTCAGTGGAAGGGCAGAAGTTAATGAGAAATCTTGCCTACCGTGTGTCAGTTGCCTTCACAGCCTCTCTGTTGTGTGCATCAATTAACAGCTCCCCTTCCTGCTTTTACCCAGTTCCTTAAGTCTGCTCAGTACCACAGGCATTGCTCCTGAACACCACGTTACTTCTTCACACCACAGAGTGTAGTAACTTCACTTGACTTCCCTTCTTCCTGGGAGAAAAAAAAAAAAGCCAGTAGATTTCAAATGAAACTGGTTTATCTGGCAAATGCACAGCTCATACAAATGGATCATGTTCTACATGAGGTTTAGTTCAGCATGTTGAGCCACTTGTTCCTCCTGTTTAAAGTTTACGTTGCAATTGAAATATATTTCTGAAGAAATAAGGTATTAATGAAATCTAGTAGTGCAAAAAGTCCCAGATACGCAGTTTTTCAAATAATTCTGATACTTGTGGTTTTGACATTAAATATTCCAGATAGTCTTGGCTTAGATACTGAAACCTTGGCTCAGTAGTTGGCCTCACTGATGACAAATGGGTTTGTGACTGGAAAGGCTTGATAAAGTTTTTTTGAAAAGAGCTGTTTACTCTGGATCTTGCGACATTAGGTGGTTGTTCTACAGGATCCAGTGCAGTCTTTGCAAAGCATAAGCCAAGTATGATATGCGTGACTTACTGGACTGAGCAGAGGGCTACAATCCAGAGGCTCAAAAATCTGTTTACTGCCATCTTTTCCATTGAATAATGATGCCTTGAAGTGTCTATCATGCACAAAGCCCCAAGCACTTTAAAACTGTCTTGTATAGACAATTTCTATGTCTGTGAATAGACTTCAATAAAACCTGATCACGCCGAGTTTTTCTCCAGGGTTGTAATCCCTGATTTCAAATTTCCTTTCCATTTCTGTTTTATTCCTCCAAATACAATATCAGTATTTAGCAGGGGGAATAAAGAGATCTCAATCAGTAGTTATTAACGTATTTCAGATTATAGTTGATCCACTTGCATGATATTCATGTTCTTGTCACACATAGAGTTGTTACAGACAGCGTGTGCAATATGGATAAGGAACTTGCCTTGAAACATCTTAAAGAAACATTTTTATATCCTATGTGGCATGGAAAAAAACCCCACCAGACTTTAAATATAATTTTAATTTTCAATTTCCTTATCTTTAGATTCCCTTCCCACCCCCCTTCACAAAACAACAAATGTTCTATTATTCTGTCCCCCGGGCTATTGTTACATGTGTTCTCAGTATAACAAAAGGGTTTTGTCTAAAAAGGCTGAATCTGAGTCATGTCTTTGCATGTGAAACAGCTGTACACCTAGGGCACATTCTTGGTTGCTTGAAAATGCTGCTTGAAAAATCATTTTCAGTATTTTGGGTTTACACTATTTGAATCCTGTGTCACTGCAGTGATCAGAAGAAAGGAACTAAGTTGTCTCTGTATCTGCAAACATCACAGAACCCTGGCAGCAGACCCAGACATTAAAAAAAGGCAAGTGGAAATGCCATGTTAAGGATGTTTGGCCTGAAGCAGAAAAAGCCGTTCTGAAAAAAACTAAAGTTATTAAATCTAAAGGACAATGATCCAGAGCAAAATACTGGGCAGGAGATGCTTAGAAAGAACTCATTAGAAAATTTAAACACTTACAGCAACTTGCTACTGTCCAGTACTGTGATGAAATGGAAACATCTACAAACCAAATGAGCTTTGGGTAGTTAATGCACAGGAATGTTTTCTGGTGAATACAGAATGACATGAGAATCTCTCATCGGTAATTCTTTTCTTTAAAAAAAAAGAAGTTATATTCAAAGCTGCATGAGCAATAGTAGAGAGAATAATGGTCACTTTACACCGCATGGTCGTCCCTTTGTCAGCTTGCTGCCTACTGCTGTCCAAATAAAAGGCTTTAGAACATCTTGTGTATGACAAATAACATGTCACTCTCCTCAGTAGTCACCAGAGGAAAGCCAGTTTGCTTTGTAACATTCAAAAAATAGCTTATCTGTTAACAAAACTTTCATCTCCCCTTTGAAGTCCCTCCTTGATCTATACTAGAAAAAATGTGTCCCCTGTTGCCTGAAGTAGCAGGTTGTTACAATTTGGAAGATAGAGTCATTAGTCACTGAAATTTAAGAAGTGTTAATAAACAAGTGAATAAAATTGGTTGTGACTATTTCAAACCGTGTGTTTAGTACAATAAATCACAAGAATCAGGTTTAACTGTCAAAGTCTATATTTAATCTCCTGTATGGGAAATACTAAGAGATTCCCAATATATGATTTCATGACCTAGGTTTAAGTATTGCAGCACATATAAAAGATATGACAGAGAAGATAAGGTATGTGGTCCTGTAACAGCCTCAGCTGCTAAATAAAAGCTGGCATGCTGGCCTGGACCTCCCCCATCTCTGCCGTTGTTAGACAGCCCAGACTGTGAAATCCATTGCCACCAGGGCCTCTCAGGGTGCATCAAGATGTGCTAATGGCATGGTGAAGGACTCGGTGTGACACGCCACCTCAATGCTGTGAGCAGGACATTCCCCAGAGGTGCTCTGGACAGTGCTCTGGTCCCCGTGCCTGTGCTTGCACCAGCATGGGTGTCTATAATAAGCTTCCCTTTGAGTCTCACGCTGACTCCGGGGAAGGGGGAGGCAGCAGCAGCAAGTGGCCTGAGTGACGTTCAGTACCAGACTGCAAATGCAGATGTCAGACAAAATGGATGCTGAGTTTGGCTAATGAAGCAACAGCCTGCAACAAGAACAGGCAGCTTTTAACAGTGCTTTGCTAAACCAAGTTATTTAACATGAGTAAAATTCAGTAGGAAAGTTCTCTGAGAACCTAGAGAGTACGTACGGGAACCAGAGAGGCAAACCCCTCTGACAGCTGCAGCAGCCCCTCAAATAGCCAGCAGCACTGATACCCAAATGGGCACCATCCTGGCATCACTGTTCTGTTCCCCCTTCTGAATTCCGTGTCTGAGGCCTTTCACTTTTAAATTTTAAGCCTAACTTAAATGACACAGAGCCACTTGAAATAGAGGGCCTCTTCCTCAACCTCCCTGACCTCCCTGGCTGCTGTACCACACCAGAATCACCAGCACGTCAGCTGATGCACCCATCAGGGCAGACACAGCCCTGCTGTGAACTGATGGGCTCAACTCTTTCTCCTTTTCCCTGCTCAGACAAGCTGTGGGAGCTGGTGTGCAGCAGCAGGTCCCAGCTGGAGGGAGGCCTTACCCCACTGAAGCTCTCCTTCTGGAGCACTGGCTGTGCTGGTGATCCCACACAGCACAACTGCTTCCCGTGGGCTCTCTAAACCTGGGCGCTGGGCTGGGGAACTGGACAGTCCCTCTGCACTGAGGCTGCAGCTGTGCCAGGAAGAGTTGGAAGCTGAACCCCCTACCCCACCACGTAAATCCACAGCCAGAAGGCACATTGTCCTATTGCTTCCAAAGCACAGAAACTCCATGGGCAGGAGCTCTTAGGCAGGCACTTTTAACTGGTGGCATTTGGATCAATTTATGCAAATTTTGTTGTAATAAAGCAGCAAATTTTTAATAGCACTAATCTGTAGAGAAACTGACTGAAAATACTTATTGTCACTAATTCCATACTATAGCCAATGCGTATTTTTCTGCATCTGTTCTGGTTTCTGGGTATGGTCACACTTTACAAGACAGCTTTTTCGTGAGGTATGTGGACCTCCATCGGTATCAGCAAGTGAAGATAATAAAAAACTACTCAAATTAGGAAGAGTAAGGCCTTTACAATAATCAACAGCATCCTGAAGTGTCCAACTGAAATTCCTGCTACACTCTCTCTTTATAAACAAATAACTACATAGTCTTCCCATTTTCCAGTTTCCTAACACAGACTTTGTAAAAATAGTTCCATCAATACAAAACAAATTTTTTCATCCAAAAGGCCAATGCCTAACAGAACAGGACTTCTGTCCACATGTAACCTCACATCCCACACAGGCAAGTCTCCCACCAGCTATCGTTTCCTCTGCCTACTTTATGGGTCTGAACTCATAACCAATATTAACATTTTCTTAACATAACTGGATCGTTAGAATTGTCAGTTTTTAGACGAGGCACTGAGTTCCCTTGTGTTATTTCTACTGACTTTCCTAATCAAATACAAAGATCCCATGACACATTTTGACAAAAAGTAGGGCACAGCCAGCTTATTTATTCTTTTACTAAAAATAGGCTTCAATGTCCAGCAGGTTGTAATATGTGAGACAGCAGTTCAAGTGTAACAGCTGCTCTACCTGCCTCGACACATCTGTGTTACCAGCCCCTCTTTGCAATCTGCTAATTACCAAAATCAAACATCAGGCTTAACAATGACTTTAGTAATTCCTTTTTGCTAAAATGCTTACTATGATTAGGCTATCCAGCAATTGGAAAAGCAATAAAATATCTTCTCATCCTTACAGGAGGAGTTTCTGACACCCTTCCAAGCACAGCACAGCATGTTTTACATCTCTTGGGTTAATAGCATATTACTATTCTCAGCCAGAGGCAAAGACTAGAAAGAGATTCATTACAGGAAATCCATCTCTCTCTCAGCCTCTTTGCATATTTATTTTCTAGCTGGCCTTTTTGTTAAGGCAATTCTGATAACAGAGCAGATGTGACAACTGTGAAAACGAGTAATGATCAGGAATACTATTGAGTCTGTCACACTTTTTAATGACTGTGGATATGAAACACTGTATTATTTCAGAATTTCACCTTGAGGAGACTTTCAACTGATGTTTTGTCAAGTTTGCTTAGAGGAGATCATTGTCCAGCCACAACGGTGTAAGTCACGGTTAGCAAGACCTTATTCTGTCAGATCTGCCACAAGAGAGAAAACACAGTCTTTATCCCTCAAAGGACACTGATGTAGTTATCCTTTGGGTCAATTACATTTACTGACCTGCAGTGCACAGTGGGCATCACCTCAGAATTTGGCCATGTGATGTTTGCAAACCATTAAAGACTTGCTCCAACCCCAATCTTTCTTTATCTCGCACAAGTTACACGTGATGTGCAAACCAAAGCAAGAGATAAAAGCAAATGTGATCTATTGCTGCTACCATAAGACACAGGTACTGTGTTAACATTTCACTAGCCCATGGAAAACATGATCAAAACAATCATTTTATTGCTTATCACTACTATGCCTACACAGCAGGGCAAACTAAAAAAGTTGTTGTGAACTTTTAAAAATACATAAGCACAAGAAAAATGACAAACACTACCTGCATCATCATTCCTCAAAAATACCAATTCTAACTACAAATGGACGATTATTTTGAATCTCTATTTAAAATCTCAGATTCTGACTTCTTCCCTCTGGTGACTGTGTTGTAATTTTAATACTATTGATGAGTTTCTATTTTTAAAAGGACTACCAAAAATACATATATCTGGCAGACAGGCTTTCAAAAGGCATTTACAGATGTCTTATTAAAGATGTCTCAAGTCTAATCCTAATTCATGTACAACTAATTTCAATGTTTATTTTTCTATAAAACTGTCCTACACTAAATCAGTGCAAACAGAGACACAAGAACACACTGAAATTATTGAGAAACAAGAATGTTCAGTTCTCTGCTGCAGCAGACAGAAATAATTTCATCTCACAGTTCTACTAAATTTCCGATAAGCCAGAGCCATGAGTCCCATCCTCAGAAAAAAGGAGCACTCTGACACATTTCAGAGCAGCACCCACCAAGTGTTACTAATGGGCACTGCACAAGCAATGCAGGAGAGATTCCTGGAATACTCCTAAAATGCCTGTACATTTTTTGAAGCATTACTCTGACAGCCTTTTGTTGCTAGACAATCCAGTCATCCTGAGTCGGGAAGACTCATGTTGTTTCTAGGAATTCTATTTTAGACAGTTTCTTTGAGCTACATATGCATCATCTTAGCTTTTAGTCCACTAGAGCTAACACTACTAAGTCTGGCAAGATGCCATCACAAAAAAATTAAAAATTGTTGCCGTGTAAGAGTACAAGTATATTATTATTATTATTCCTTTCAAAACTAGAAATTAAGCCTGCCTTACTATTTTGGAAATTCCAGGCTTTGTGCTAGATCACTTTTTACAAAGTTTCTGGGTATTGATTAACCAAATTAAAAACTGTGTGTTTCACCCACTCTGCCTGGCAATCTATCACAAGTCGGAAGTTTCATTTATATGACTCATATGCCTTTAGATTAAACAACTATGCAAATGATGCCAAATCTTTGTTTGTCACAGCTTTGTCAGCAAAACAAAATCATTCAGCAGGTGAATCATGAAATTACTGTCTGTGTGGATGAGGGGAGCAGATATGCCATCTTAACTTCATGCTTCCCAATCTATTTCTCCTTCGCATCTCCTTCCCTGTATGACTGCAGCACCGCTCATAGGAGCAGAACTCCCCTTGCCTTTTCCACAACACAGCCCATTTGGCTGCAGTTCAGAAAGTCCTTTAGGCACATCAGGAAAACTGAAGCTTAAGTGGCTTGCTCAGGAGAGAGCACTTGCTGCCTCCCTCTGAGAGGGAAAGTGGGGTTTCATTTCCAGGATGAGAAGTGCATCCATTTAAATGGCTCCACCACTCAGTGTGTAGCTCTCCTCCTTGGAGAGGGCTCACAGGGGGCTTTTGTTGCAATTCTGTTCTGCACTGGAGAAAGACTCACAGGGTGTCAGTGCTCAGAGAAGGAGTAGCCATCTGGACAAGGTTAGGTCACCTTCACTAGAGAGCACATTCCAGCAGCTCATAAAAATATGGCTCAAGAACACTTTTTCTATTCCTGGAATGTATCTCATTGCCAAAGAAGGTAGCTACAGTCAGGAAAATATTCCACGGGGAGCAAACAAATTCTCCTGCCAAAGCCATTCCTCCCTGCTCCACCCCAGCTGATATTACACAAGCTGAATAATGCATGTCAAGGTATTAAGTAACATGTAAACACTTCCAGTAAATGTTTCTGCTGCAAGCCTTGGCTTAACTGGTGTTGCTTCCCCCCTGTGATAATGGAAAAACATCTTCCTCAGTTCTTCATCACCTAAAGCTTAATATTAATGAAGCCCTTCCCACCAAACACTGACTGGAATCCTCCTCTCGCCCCATCTCCAAGGTAGATTTTAAACCCCTTGAAAACTTCCCTAAGGAAGGCTCACTCAGAGATGGCCTTCTCTGAAAGCCTCTGGTTGGCCTTGCAGCCTATGCAGTGGGGAAAGCTGATGTCTCAGAAGCATCACAGTTCTGGTAATAATAACAGATGACAAATTCCAATGGAAGCGACCTGGGGGTTTTCTCCTACCACCAAGGATGTTCCATACGAGCCTTGTCTTCCCACCATGCATTGCCCAACAGTATTCCCCACCCCAATTTTGAGAATATGTGTTTTCACATTTGTTCCCAAGGGGAGCCACAGCTCTTTTTAATCTGGTAGAGGAAATCTCCTTGGAATTTAGTGTCACGTTAGGCACGACCACTCCTTGCACAGCATATGCCACTAATTCCTTCTGCTTTACTGTCTAGGACACTCCACAACAGGGGCAAATGCAGTTCTGAGCCAATTAACCAAAAGAGCACACAGTTAATCACATCACTGGGATGAAGATGGGCTCTTGAATCACCTCCATGAGACTGAGAGTCATTAGTCCCAAGGGAGAACTGCCCAAGGAAATTTCTGGGATTTTCCACTGGCATTTGTACTTTCATGAGGGTTTTCTGTAGGAGAGACTGACCTAGGGTCAAGTATCCAAGGAACTCCCAGGGAACAACACCAAATTCCACTCTGAAAAATGCTTGGGCAATAAGTTTGAGCAGAGCTGTTAAGTAAGAAGGTAATGTTATGCATTTTCTATAACTTTTTTCAGGTATAAATTATTTAATTTAATGTCTGTTAACTGCACAGGGCTGAGAGTTGTGGATTGAGTTGGATTGTTTCCTTTCCATAATTGTTTTCCTGGCAATAGAACTTGCAGCCCAGCTGAGGATGTGACACCAGCAGCACTAAACACTACTTAGATCCAAGGGTCTAAGTCACTGCAATTGCTAAGAAACATGCTCCTTTTTGGGCAATAAAGGGAAAGCAGCAATACCAGTGAACAACCACCTCCAAGCCTTCTCCTGCCCCCTGCTCACAGCAGCAGCCTTTTGTCCCTGATCTCCCACACCTGGAAGAGAAGTAATGGGTTAGTGATATTGAATGTCACAGCTCCCAGTACCAAGGCCTCCCTCCTCTGTAGGACAACTGCAACACCAGTACCAGTGACTGTTCAAAGACTGTAAAGCACAGGGGAACTGAAATTACACCCACTATGGCAAAAGCAGATCACAATTACATGACAACTGTTGTGCACATCTCAGTAACTGACATGGGCTTATTTTTTTGTCTGGGCTGATCAGGACAGGCACAAAGCAAAACCCATGCCAGAAGGACCTGTCCTGCTCAGAAGATTGTCCAGAAGATTGTTAATGCCTGCATTACAGCTATCACAGGAATGCCAGTGCTCAGTAAGGAGTGTTTTTAAGAAGGGTTTCTGAATGCTACTCCCTGCTGCTTTTAGTTACCCTACAGAAGAACTATTGGAAAGACCAAACCATCCACAAACACCTTTGGAGAAAGCTTTGGCCAGCCGCTGCTGCTTTCCTAAGAAAGGGTAACTCGCTGCAGTCTTAATTCTTCTTCATACTGTGAAATAACCTGTTTTGATGAAAGACTAATAAAACTACTGATTTCCAGACTTCTAAAAATGTTAGGGCTAAGAGAACTCTCAGAAAGACCAGTGGTTTCTAGACATTTCAAGACCTGAAAAGTTCACCTGAAAAGCTCTTTATTTTTCAGTCAGGGCACTGAGGGCATTAAAGCTCAGGTATAAATTCCCTATTCAGAGAAGAATGCGATGACAGCAAAGGAAATGCATTTGCACTGTCCTTTTTCCCCTCCATCCGCCCACCACCACCTGCAAAGCAGAATCGTGTTCCCCAGCTCTTGCCTGGATCCCTCTCCCCAGGGGCAGGGGAACAGGCAGGCACGTGCCACATCCTCCACACCAGCTGCACATGGGGTAAAGCAGGACACAGTGCCACAGAGCAAGGAGGGGCTTTCCTGAGGGAGCTCGTTGGTGTGCACATTGCACACACGTAGAGATGTGTATAATCCACACCTCCTGCAACTTCACAGCAATTTGGCTTTCTAGCTCTCAATACATGCAAGAAATGACAGACCTCAGCCTGGCACCCACCACAAGCTTGTGGTTATAAAGCAGTGTCTGGCAGCAGCAGTCTCCCAGCCTTCTCTGCAGTCCTTATCCCACAGGGAGCTGGGAGCACACTCATCTAGCAGGAAGGCCAAGACTGGATGGTAATGGCAGCCTGTACACATTTGGCATATGGAAATGTTTACATACCTGACTACACATAGATCTATATCCTTATTGCTGTGTGCTAACTCACAGGGCATGGAGCAGAGGACTTTGGCAAACCTGTTTCAGCTGCAGTGATCCATCCAGACCTTACACTCCAGTGAGCTGCTAGAGCAGAGCTGTGATGTAATGCCATTAAAGGAGAGCACGCTGCCTTCAACCATCCCACACAAATCCAACAGCATTTTGAGTGCCCCCATACAATGGACACCAACACTGAATCATTGAAACTGAAACTTCAAGTACATCCTTACTGTGTCATTAAACTATATTTAGAATTCCTTTTGTCAAGTAGAATTTTCAGTTACAGTGAGGACTACACAGGTGTTTCAAAACAGCAGAAAAAGTATCAAGTATCAGCTCTCAAGCACCTTTGTTCTCAAGCACCATTAACAACAGAGGAAATACCTGGACAAGACACAATACAGAAAAAGAAATCTTCTCTACATCCCAGTGAAAAAAGTCTCAATTCATGAAATAGCACCTGTAAACTTACAAACCATCCTATGCTAATTCCTTCAAATAATAGATCCAAAATAACCTCTTAAAACACGATTGTTAAACATTAGTGTTTTCCTTTGACAATTTAACTTAAAAATGTATATTTAACCTTTAAATCTTGACTCTTATGCTAAATATCCCTTTGAGAAAAAGTCTGAATAAAGTATTAGATGCATACTTCACCTCTTTTAATCTCAGTCACATCTTAAACTATCATTACCACAGATATATGTTAAAAAGAAATACACACATATGAAAACCAAGGTCCTGTTACTTACAGCATGTCAGGTTTTCTATCAAAGAACATGCCATTACACTTTGTCGCTTAATCATTTTCAGACCTAAGAATTGATGATGCTCAGCTAAATTATCCATAAAATATACCTTGAAAAACAGCATGATTTTGTTTTGCTGTTATCTCTCCTTCCCCCATGGCAACAGCTGGGGGAACAGTCGTGCAGTTCTATAGTGGCTTGGCCATATGAACTCTATTAAAAAACTGATTATTTCAAGTTGTCAAAGATCAGGTGATAACCTCCCTCAAAAGATGAAAAAACGTGAACAAACCCTAATTAGTATCTGATAGAAGCGGGGCTGTTGCACTGTGTAAACCCTGAATTAGAATAATAATGCAGGGAGACTCAACAAAAGCAGCTTTGTGTTTCTCCTCGCAGCCGGTAACAGCTCCTGCAGGGGCTGCCCCTTCCAGCACTGCCGCTTCCAGCGCGTGGAATTCTGCAGGAATGGAACACTGGCTTTCCCACCCCCTGCTCAGATATACCTGGCAAGTGCTTCTATAGCGTAGTTTAAAAGAACAAACCCGTGTCCCATGCTACACATCTTGTCTGGTACAAAGAATGTTTAAACAAATCCTTCTGGGCTACCTGACTAAATCAGCCCCTGGTAAGGTAACTCTTACCACTCAAACGCACCGATTCAGGGCACCTGCGGCATCGCCTGCAGAAGCCTCAGCTGTCCTGCCATGGCTCCTCCCTGGCTTTACACCAAAAATGGGCTCCCCTGCACTTCGGACTGATGGGACTGTGCCGTTCCAGGTGACACACGGCCGAGTCAGTCCGTAGCAAACAGCTGCTCTGCACACGAGGGACGGGCTGTGCCTTCTCCAGATGCTGGCACCCAAACACTCCAGGGGCAGGCTCGGGGCTGCTGAAGGCACGAGGCTACGAATGAATGACTGCGTGGCGAGTTTATTGCCAGCTCCGACTCACTGCGCTTGCTTCAATCGGGTTCTCTGACAGACACCGAGTATCTTAATTAGCTATCTGCCTTTTTAATGCCCAGAAAATCACACTGTGTTTTGTTCTCTAGGTCTGTAGGGGCTGATCCCACATACCCACACATATAACCTTAGACACACGAGAAATCCTGCTGAGTCCAACTTTTTCCAAGCCAGTCTGCCCCCAGCATATGTCAGCTTCTGTACATTTTGCCCTTTTCCAATTCATCCCATCTGTTTATGGTTTTTCCATGTAGCTAAATATGATTTTCAAGGTTTCCAATTCATCTTTTTCCTTTCTTTTTCTTTTCCTATCTGATGTCCAGTTAATGATATTTAAGGGAAATTTATTAAAGAACTATCTTAACTCAATTTCTTTGCACATTTTTTCTCCAAACTGGCTAAGTGTGCTCTTTGCAAAGATATTTAGCAGACGCCTGTCATTTACCAAATTATTTTCCCAATTTTTGTCAGCATGAATTTTGAAATCATTATCAAATTATTTTTGTTACATCAAATTAAAAAAATGTTCTCTAGCTAAGCTGACATATTTTAGTTTAATTCCTGAAAACTGCATGAGATGAAGCACACAGTGGAAAAAACCCACAAAAGTCTGGTTTGTGGCCAAAATTCCACCTTGACATAAAACAGAAGGGGGAGAAAAGTTAAATCTCTTGAATAGTATTTCCCAAGTGTTTCTTAAGAATTACTTTCTTTCTTAGTCTCAAATCCACCGTAGTCTCAAGTCAACAATGCCACATCTGGGCTTCATGAGGTCTGTTGAAAATCTGTTGGGACAACACCTCATTCTGCTGCCCTGCCGTCTCCAGTAGGTTACATATCCATGGCACACGCAGACCAAATTGTTTGTTTCTCACAGCTCTCATTAACCTCTGACTGCTGTGTTGGTTCCGGATGCCAGCATGGAATCAGGAGACCAGCTCAAATATCTTCTTACAGTTGCTGCTGAATCGTTACTATTTGAAAAGATTGAGTGTGACAGGTCAGAGAGAGGAACAAAGAGTTTTATTCATGGAGAATCTTACTATCCTTCAAAGCAAGTCATATGAGAAATATATGAATACGTATGTTTTTATAGCTTGTGCTTAAATTAGAAACAAGATCAGAAATCTCAACGTGCCTCATGCACTCCTTCCTGTTTCACTATGTTCTCCTGTTCATTTTGGATGATACACTGTCCCCTTTATTCTTCTTCCTCCTCTTGTCCCTTCTTGTCCCTTGTCACCCCACTTTGCACATCCTGCTTCGTGACTTTGTGTTCCCTTGTGACCGTATGTTGGATTCAGAGATACAACACCCCAAGATCTGTCACTTTGGAAATCTGGGAATTACCAGATTTCCCATCTTGCCTCCCCCAAAGAAGCAAAGTGAGTACACAGCCAGAGTCTAACCCTCCTTAACAAGTGATGTTCAAATATACTTCCCAACAAGGTAAGAAACAAGCCATTTAATGAGGTAGACATGAATGAGAAAAACTGCCAAAGCAAAATTCCCCAGGAAAAAGGCCATTTCCTCACCCTCTGGCTGTTGGAACTAGACCAAGATAAGCTAAGTGGGTGAGGCAGAAGTCCAGGTCATTTGACCACCTCAACAGGGGGAAAGAAGAAAGGGGAAAAAAGGGGAAAAAAAGACAGAAAACAAGTGAAAACTGTTTCCACGTGAATCCTTGGGGCCATCCAAACTGGGAAGCTATGTTAGAAACCACTTCTGCTTGCTGGATTAAGGTTTTGAAGTCAACCAGGGCAATCATTTCTGGAGATACAGTAAAATGCAGATAGTGCCTTTTGACTCAGAAAGAAGAGATAATGAGAGCAAGAGACAAACTTCTGGTTGGACAAAAAACTCTTCCTACAAGAACGACCACCCCTAAAAGAGGTAAAGAGAGCAACAGCAGCTACTCAGATTTACATTGATGCAACAGAACAGGATTGAAACCAGTATCTCTAGCTGGTACCAATTGCTACATTGGTAGGTCTAAACAAGTTTACAGCCTCAGAAGACTGCAATCTCCCTTCCACACAAGAAAGGAAAATCGTTTCTTTTAGAGGAACTCAGAATTGCTCAACTCTAATTAATCTTCTAAAACAGGAAATCCCTGCCAGCACAGGTGGAACTATAATACACTGGGGCTGTGCAGCTGGGGAACATGAAAAATGGGATTTCCGAGTTCCCGTCTCACCCACCCAAAACAGAGTAAGTAAAACAGGCAGCTGAAAAATCTGAAAAGAAGAATGCAAGTAAAAAACCTAAAAGGGGAATTTAAGAAGTCACTAGGTCATTCCTAAGAAAATTCCCTACAGTGTCAAGGATGGTTTGAGCCCTTCTGAGGAAGCTGCTGTCACTGAGAGCTGAGTTTTAGGGCAAAGGAAACTCATCTGAATCTGTATTTTAGGAAACAAATTTGGGAGGACACTTTACTGCCTTCTGACATCACCTGCACTCCTGAAAGAGCCCTGTAATGTGCATGGACAAGTCCAGCTTCCCTCAGCCATCCCTTTGTTCTCTGTAATTGCTATGTTTAAATACAGTTTACACTGTTACTCACTGGACCACATCACAAAAGATGAATGTCAGGATAGACATTTCTTTGCCATTGAAATGTTACTTGAGTTAAAAGTCAAGACAAGAAATAGACATTTCTTTTTGATATTTACTTGTCTGCAGCACTATAATTGTGGAGGCACATAGAAAAGAGGGATATAAGCAATTATTTACATTGCTCTACATTTCTGTCTGTCTAATTGAAGCCAAAAGAATTAGGGACAGGTGGAGATGACACAGGTCATCACTGCTTGTAGGGTATGCCCTGCACTCTGCTCTGAGCACTAGGGCTGTGCTTAAGTTCAGCTTAGGATAAACAGTATTTTTCATGACAGCTTATTTTATTTTATATTTTATTTTATTTCATTTACAACATGGTCTAGTGGAAGTTGTCCCTGCCCATGGCTGGAGGGTTGGAACTAGATGATGTCTAAGGTTCTATAAGGCCCCTTCCATCCCAGACCATTCTGTGATGCTATGACTGTATGACATCAAGCACCACAGAGCCATCTGTATCAGAAGAAAGACACAGGGCAGATTTCAAAGAAACTAAAAAAAAGAATTCTGTCTCAAATGAAGACAACTAACACAAATAGTAGCACCAAAGCTTTGTTTAGACCAGGGGAAGCTCAGCAAGCCACTGATACAAGAGCTGTAGGGGTGGGATACTGCAAGGTATGTTTTCACCAGCAGAGCAGTGCTCTCACTACAACAGCCTGAGTACTGCTAACCATAGGAAGTGGCCCTCACTCATCTGATGCGCCAGACCAAGCGGGTAACAACCAAAACCTGATTAATTTCCTTTAACTACAAGTACACCCTCAACACACATGCTCACTGGGGGAAAAGATAAATAGACTTACTATTCATAAAAATAACACTGGGGGAGCATGACAGTTTTTTTCTTTCCTACGCACACAAGTTCTCTCTACTTAGACTATTAGAAGGCTAACTTTTCTCATACATACAATTCAGTCAATATAATAGGTATTTGCATTCTTATATTACTTTCTCATGAATTTATGTTTTACTGCTCCATTTCCAAAAGCCATTGAGCCCACAGAACACAGCTGTAGTCAATACAGTGTTGTACTGCACAGCAAAGGCATGCTTGGAAATGACCTGAACACATGCAATGGAGGCAGTAAAATGAGCAAGATTACTCAGCTGGGCTTTGATTTCAGCCTGGATACTCTGTTCCAGCAAGAAAGTAACATATATTATCCAGAACAGATGCCAATCAAAGCCACAGAACCCCAGTTGCTCACAATTCGATGCTCACATGTACGTTGCCAACACCACGTCAGAGCTGTGAGTAACCTGACAGAGGAGGCTGCAGGTAGATCAGAAGTGCACCTGGTCCAAAATGGACACATGGCCTTCACTAGCCTTACATCCATTCTCAGTCTGACCTCTGCGATTCAGGGTGCTACACTCAATATTGAAGGTAAATATATAGGAACAACTGAAAACTATTTTCTCCTGGCCTGTTAGTGAAGTGTTTCATTGAAGGAGAAGACAAAGATTATCCCGTGATTTAGCAGAAGTGTTCTTCCTCTTAAGATGGATTGGTAAAACACAGAATTTAACATAAGGTAACTGCAAAACTGAGATAATGTCATGATGTTTTGCTTTCTACAAGATAAAAGGAAAACCCTGGTTGCTATATCAAGAGGAGAAACGATTTCAAATAAGTATCTTAACTTCCTGGCAAATTACAAGGTTTAGGTCAGCTCTAAAACAAATTTGTATCAGCTGGAATAAGGCATCTATGTGAAAGATTAATAATAATGAAAACCAACCTCTTAAAAAGTAGAAGCAATGTTGTTGAATTTATCATCACCTGTAAGACTGGTTATGTTAATAATCCTTCATGTTATGCCAAGCTGACTGAAAATAATTAATAGTTCACAACCTTCCCACAGAAGTTTCAGTACCAATGTTGTTTTGACTGATGTCAATAAATACAGAGTATAATCCCAAATATTCAGGCCTTCAACACGAATTCCTTATATCTGAGCAAGTTCCATGAAAAGTAATAAGAAATCTAACAGTCCAGCATTACCCTGTCAAGGGCAGCTGAGTTCCTGGATCACAGACTCAGTGGGGAATTTTGGTCTCACTGTTCACAACTCTTTAACGAAGTGCGCTCTGGTCATGAAATGAAGAAGCTGATTCGATGTGTGCACTCGGGGGTTCCACTGCTGAGCTCTGCTGAGCCACCACAAACGCTCAGGAGTCAGTGGGTGACAACCAGGCCACTACCAAAGCTTAGCTGATTGTGCTGTTCAGGGGGTGCTGTTAAATCCTGAGGGCTCTTTGTCTCACGTGCAAGCTCTTTCCTCCTCGTCTGAAGTAGCTGTGAAACAATGTTCACCTGGTAACATGCCTCAAGCCAGCTGCAAGGAATGTCTGCAAGGACACAGCACTGTGAGAGAGGACAGAGAGGAAGAGAAGGAAATGGAGAATAAAGCAAAAGATGGAAGGGAGGAAGGTCAGAAGGTTGTTTATATGCTTACAAAATCTCTAAAATAAAGTCACACCCCAGAGAGATGCAGGTGGCAAACTGATCTCATTAGAAAAACCACAATGGTTCAGAGACAAGGTTCATTTCTGCCAGGATCCTGTTTCCAGTACTGCTCATACCCAGATGTTGCAGAGGAAGGTTCCCAGCCACACTGTTTGACAAACTTTAATGTGATTCCTGAAGGACAAGCCAGAAATATTTGGCTAAAATTCATTGACAAGTAAGAGAAACACTACACAAGGAAGAAATAAAATCCACTATTTAGAACAGGGCATCCATGGTTATCAAGTTTAGAACCCACTCATGGCATTTTTCCTTGGAAATAGCACTTGGTGTAGCACACAGCATCCCCGCAGAACTCTCAGGTCCAAAAAACTCTCATATATGCCTCCAAAGTGTGGGAAATAAACCTGGCTACTCACTGCTCTGTTAGCAAGGAACGGAACTAGGCAGCTAGTGTACCTACAGCACAAATCCACCAAGGCGTGAAAGGGACTGCTATATCCACCTACAGCATGCAGACTTTTGGGGCAAAGCAGAAAGATTTACACCTTCTGTTAGGGAAGAAAGTGCCCCACCAGGATGACGTGGCAGTCAGTGTTTCACTCATGGATGCTGTCAAGGCAAGAAATGGACAAGACTGACTGCATTCATTCATCATCCCTCCATTAATACTGGATCTTAGGAACTGCTGCCCAGGGCTAGTCAAAAAACTCCCTTCATGAGGTTTTACTGTTGAAAACTGTGGCTTTCTCCTGGGGAAAAAAAAAAGCTTTCCATTAAAGGCCCTCACTCTGTCTAGGATTTAATTTCTAAAAACGCCAAGACCTACTATCGTTTTGTTTTCAACAAAAACTTGTTTTTGAAGTGGTGCCTCACCGGAGCTGTGGTTCAGTTGCCAGAGCACACCTCCCACGAGGTGTGAGATCACTCAGAGGGGAGGTGAGGACACAACTGGGGAGATGCAGCCTGGCCAGGGAAGCCAGGCTGCAGCTGAGTCAAAGCTGTCAATCAAAAAGTATTCACAATTTTAGAAAGTCTACTGCAAATGTTGACAAAAGTAATGTGCTTTGCTTTAAATTTTTCTGCAAAATAATATATTTGGTGATCATGTCTGTTCCTCACCATTTCAGGGCACTCCTGAAGCTGCCACTCATAAAAGCAGAGTCAATTACGGCAGGACACTGGAGGCTCCAACAACAGCAGCCATAGCCCACCACTGCCAGACTCTTTCCATGCTTGGGAACTGCAAGTAGTTTGCTGTTCCTTCTCGATTTCTTCCCCTCCTCAAGCATCTCAGCTCCAGTATCTGTCCACTCATTGCCAAAAGGGACTGAGCTCCCAGGGAATGCTCTCACAACATCAAAGGTTAACTCACTGGTCCTCATGTTTAACGTACAAAAACTCTTCCTGGAACACTGCATTTAAGCCTTTCATACAGACTCTGATCCGAGGGCAATGGACATCCCTAATAGGAAAACTTACTGCCTCGGCAGCTGTCTGAGCTTTCTTCCGGGATGTGAAGTCTCCAAGAAGCAACCCAAGAGCACATAAGCATTTGCAATCAAGGCTCCACTCTTATCAGACCCCTCCCAGTCTGTTCAAGCTTTAACAGATCACTGACCTCCCTCGTGTTACAATTGCCAGTAAAATACAATAGCCTCAAACTGAAAACACCTCCGGTCTACCAAGAACCCACTCTGAAGGACAAACTCACTGATAATGCTGAGACCAGCTCATAGGATGAGACACTGAGTGTTTCAGTGCTCTAAGTGAGCAGCTTAATTGGAATAGAAAAACAGGGTGATGAATCAGAGCTAAGGAAAGCACCTTGCTGCGAAACACAGACAACATCAATGCTTTACATCATTAAAAAAAATTTGAGGTTACTGTTTAGGACAGCACACTCGGAAAACATTTCAGGAAAAAAAGATGAAATGTTGTTTAATTGGTGAATTCTTGCCATTAACACCCTAAACGGTCTGACACATGCTGGCGGGCAGGAGGTGTCAGCCTCAGACACGCTGCCAGCCACACTTCCCCACTCCCAGCAGCCGCCAGACCTTGCTGAGGTTTGAAAGTTTCCCAACTGGAGGCCCTGTTCCCTTCGCTTTCTGGTAAATTAGCCACTGTAGTCACATCTCCTTGGTGGGTTCGATTTTACTTTCTTTTCTTTCTTCTGCTTCTTTTTTTTTTCCTGGTTTCTTTTTGATGCAGCAGCATCTGATCTTATCCAATCCTAACCCCTCTTCTCATGTCCTCCCCCCCGAAAAGGGGGGAAAGAGACTCTAGAAGCACCCTTGGGAGTGGGAATTCACCTAGGACTGGGAAGCCGCTCAGCCAGCCACCACTGCAGTGGGACTGGCGAGTTTTTCTCAGCATGAAAAGCCCCAGCAGCGAGAGGGAGGGGACCGCGCCCGAGTCCCCGCGGCCAGGAGCCGGCGAGGAGCGGTCAGGGAGCAGGAGCGGGAGGGGCTCGCTCTGGCCCCGCAGCCACCGGTGCCCGGCAGAGCCCCAGGCGGTGCCGGTCCCTCGGCCGGGCCCGGGGCGATGCCGGGGAGCGCTCAGCCGGGGGATCCCGGCC
>VWZW01007004.1:1916738-1927437 GCA_013397115.1 Edolisoma coerulescens
GCGGCAGTGGGGCTCCCATGCCCCGCTCCCCACCCACTGCCGCCGGGACAGTTCCTTTTCTCCCCAGGCACTGGCACTTCCCGAGGTGCCGCTGCCCACCGGCCACTGCCACGCACAGCCTGCCACCACCACTGCCACACGGCCTGCCAACCTGCCAACACCACTGCCACCACCACTGCCACACAGCCTGCCAGCCTGCCACCACTACTGCCACTCACAGCCTGTCAGTGCCCCAGAGCCACACTGTACCTTTGCCCCGGACAGAGGAGCAGCCAGCCCCCACAGTTTACAAGCATAATCTTTTCAGCCATGACTTTGCACTTGGTAGTGAAATACTGAGTCATGCCAAATGTTACCCAGCTGTTCCTTTATCTCCTGCTCTGAGGAAAGGTGATTACTGTAATAAAATCTGCTGTTTTGTTTCATGCCAGCCTCCAGTTCTCTCAGAGGAACTGCCTGGAAAGCATCAGGTAATGTGGGGGGGTGCAGGGCCCAGGTCTGCCACAGCCAACCGAGGGCACTGCTTCTTTGCCATCTCTCACCTCCTCCTCCCAGCCAGCTCCCAGGATGGCCTTCAGCCAGCCAACCACCCACAGGGCCTGCCTTCTTCACAAACATCACACATGCCACAGGCCTCCACCTACCACAGAAACTCCTGTGGAAACCCCTGCCAGCCCCTCAGGCCGACACGGGGCATCCCACAGGCACGCCCTGGAAGACCAGGGGATACTCTGCCTTGCCTGAGCCAGCCCAGCACTAAGGCACAGCAGAAACCAGCTGCCCACAGCCCGCACAGACGTCTGGCTGGCCTCCAACCAAAAAAAGGCCTTCAGTCTCCTCTGTGCTCCGGCAGCACCTTGTGCCAACCTTCCCTGAGGTTCGGGCCACTGCTTAGGAGATGGTGTTCTAATAAGTAAAAAACTGTAACTTCAGGTGTAGTGGTGACAAATGTGCAAATCCAGTCATCACATCTGGCAATGTGTCAGGTGGTAAAGCACGAAGCTCTGCTCCTGTGGGCTGCAGCTTGGATTTGGTGGGAAGGCCAGGGCGTCTGCCAGCAGACATGAGGCAACTAGAAAGCCGAAAGGAGGACAGTAAGCAGACCCCATAGAAAGAGTGGCCTCAATTGCTGAACCAAAGGCAAATGTGGTCTCTAAGAAAAGCCTTGAACGCAAAAAATGCCCTAGCAGGAGGCCTGGAACATCCCACAGGACAAGCTGAACCTCGTATTCCTGTTTTATTGTCTGCCATAATCAGCAAGAGTGGTGTTCAGCGGCAGAGGAATTTGAGTTAATGATCTCTTATAAATTTTAGTACTTGCAGAAAGGTTTAATGAGAATTTTCAAACCTACAAAGTTGAAATATTTGCTAAAAGCATGGCAACATTGTATTTTTGGAGCCTGAAATTCTTTTAATGCATGGTATGGGCAATAGATTGCAATGAATGATAGCAACTGCAGGCCCTCTCCTACAGCTGTGCTGGCCACAAATAACGTTCTGAGCAGGGCAGGAAAACCAATGCCACAGAACACAGGAACCTGAAGCACCCTCCACCTGGAATTTCCTTTTCCAGGCTCCTCTCTATGCACATGGGTTTGCTTTGGTGTTCCTCAGTGCCAGATCTCTTCCCTGCCCCCCTCTTCTGGAATGAGCAAAGCTGTCCCTCCCCCCTGACAGAACAAAATCCAGGTAGCAGCAGTTCCTTGCCATTTCTTGCAGGGTGCTGGTTCCCCTCCCCTTGGACAAGCATCTGTGCCTACCACTTACATCAGCATACTGCAACATCACCCCCACATATGGAGAAATGCTTCAGGGCACTCTGCTCACACAGCTTCCACCTGGAGTCACAGAAACTGTAAAGTCAGAGTTCAGTCACAATTTCATCTGGCATAAACCCACACCACAGGAAGACACCCCCTTCCCTTGCCCACTCGTGGTGCTCTCTGCATCACCCCCACCTTCCCACCACTGCAAGCTTCTTTCCCTCTGGACATATGGGATGAGTGAACTTATCCAGGCTAAAACAGAGTGGTTGGCTTCTTTTCCCAATGTACTTGTGACTTCCTAACAACTGCCTTCCTCAAGGAAAAAGGATATATCCAGTTGATTTTTTTTAGAACAGAAGGGACAGTACTCACTTCTGTATCTAAAAGTAGTTGTTTAATAATCTAAATTGAGGCATCTATCCAGGCACCTATCCTGACACCTGTATGAATCAATGGCAGATGTGAGGAAAACCTAAGCAGCTGAGAAGGACCAACTAGGAAAAACAGTCAGGACCTTATGAAGTGTTTTCCACCAACAACTCTCAGTGACTTGGTGCTTTTGAATTTATATCTGCATCAGAATTGACAGATTTGGAGGCATAGTTCTCCATGAGTGACATTTGATAGCACTTTATCAGTAGCTTTTATGGCATCTGTAGGTTAAACCCTGCTTTGAAAGGACTCTACTTCCTTCAGACACTCTGGTATGACCATCTGTGTCAAGGGAGCTAATGTGTCAGAGAAGAATGAGCATCAAGGCACTGCTGGATCTAATTCTTCACTGAGTGTCCCTGAGACAGTTCCTTAATCCAAATTTCCAACTTCCTCCCACAGAGCATGGCTAATACCTCACTTTTTCCACCCTCCACCAGCCATCCCTGTACAGGTGATGCTGTCCAAGTAAGGCTGTTCTCCAAGCGCTGAACACAGCTGTGGCACCTAAGCATCACCTGAAAGGGTAAAAATAGGTACCAAGGTACTGTAGAGACAAACCTGACTTGCTCAGTTTCTTGCCCTTGCCATGAAGAAGTCTTGTTTTGTATGTCCACTACCTCAGCTGGGTTTTTCAGCCTGCAGACAGCTTGTCTGCCTGGCCCACCTTACATACTCCTGGCCACGGTTTCATCTCACCTTATCAGTGTACTCAGCATTCTTCAGATCCTGACAACTCATGCCCCTCCCTCGCTGCTTCCCAGGATCTCTTTTCATTCTTGTCATTATCTAGTGTTGCCTTTTATCCTTCTTGCTCTTTCTTTTTACTATCATTTCTCACCACACACCTTGAGAAGGGTGAGTTTCCTGGAAGAAGGCTTATGGAAAAGATCTTGCCTCCCTATCTGAGCAAGCAAGGGAGCCAGGAGCTATTTACATATTTTCTGATAAGCAGTGAGAATGTCCTGATGGTCCTGTGAAGTCCACAAGGAATTGGCTTTGTGCTGGTCTGCATTTTCTGCTTGTCTATGCTTGCCCAATTCTAATGAACTAACAGTATTAAACGTGTTTTACATATTGTTATAACATTATTTGGAGGAGAAAGCAGCATCACCGTCTTGAATTTAGTCATTAAAGAGATGATATTGGCAAACTTAGCATTTAAAATCATGAAAATAACTTTTAAAGTATGATTTTTTCCTTATTAATTATCAGTTAATTTCAGCCTACAGTATTAGGTTACAGCTGCATCTAATTTCTAATTTTTTCATGCAACCATTAGAGCAAAAATTGTATTTTATTATATATTATTAAGTTAAATTCTTTACTTTTTTTTTATAAGGACTAAAACTGGGGGAGCATTGAGTTTTTTACAGCTGACATTATCTTTTCTTAACATAACTTTAAAGATCTGGAGCCTTACAAGAAAACCCCAGACCAGCCAAGACCCCCCTCACAAATACACCCGAAGTGCTAAGACTGATACCTGGCGATAGCACCAAGGGCTCTCACTGCCCTGGCACGGGGTAACTGTGGGAATGGGGGTGCTCAGCATTTTGCTTTCACTGTGGGAAGAGGAGAAGCAGCCCCAAACTGCCCATTCTCACACAGCAGCAACACAACAGCAATCCTCAGGTAGTAAGCAGCCCCGTAGGAAGTAACCCGTGAGCTGACCCAGGCCAACAAAGGGACAGAGGTGTCAGGCTGAGAGGCAGAGCTGCCACCGCTCCCCAGGGCTGCTTGGTTCGCAGTCCCCTGTGGCAATCACAAGTCCTGGATAAGGAAATGCAGGGGAAAACTTGTACATCACTCTGAAACATTTCCCTTTCAGTAAGTGATCTTTGCATGTCATGAATGCAGCAGATTCCTGAGTATTTCTTGCTCTGTAGCTAGGAAATAAGAAAGGCTGGGCTATGAGGTAACTGTCTACCAGGAGAGAACTGTTTGCTGTCAACAACATGCATGACCACTTCTGAAAACACAGCTGAAACTCTCCTGGGGGCTGATCCTGAGATTGTAACTGTTTTCCCTCGGTCCATATTCAAATCAGCCTGTACTGACAACAAACAAAATGAAAGCCAAGCCAAGCCACAGTCTCAGGAGAAGAGGAGAAGATGCAAGCGGCTGAGAGAAGCGAGCACACGAGCTGCCCCTGCAGGGGCTGCCGGCTGCTGTCAGGGACCACCTCGTTGCTCTGATGGGAACTCTGCTGTTCCCACTAACTTAGTTCTTAAATTTTTCATTAGATACTCGACCTGTTATGACTTTCAAAGTGGTTAATTCAAAGTTTCATCTTACTCACAGCACTTATCAAGACCTAGCACTTGGCAAATACTTCTAACACACCTGCTTTGAGCCTTGCTTTAGATTACAATATAAAAAACTACCCATGTGGTCAACTAAAGCTGGTTGGTCACCTGCCAGTCCCTGACAGCCACACCCATCCAGTCTCTGGCAGTCACCTGTCAGAGATGTCAGCAGATGTTGCAGCATCTGCTCCAAGCCGATTAAAGGAACATCTATTAATTTTTGCTTCTCTTAATGGTTACAATCAAATCCTGTGATGGTCAAAATTCCTGAGTTTTGAACAGGCTTTTCTATAGCTGCAGTTTGGGCACAATGCTGACTTTAAAGCAATACAGACACACTATTTGCAAAAAAACCCCATCCACACAGGGAGAGAAATCAGGCAGCAGGCTTCCTTCCAAGGAGCAAATTCCACCATCCCGACCCAGATGCGCTTGACCCTAACATAGCACCTTGAAAACACAAGCAGAGGCCTAAAACACACAACTCCATACCCATTTGCTGCCATACCAGATCTCAGTCCAAACGCTTACATGTGAAAAACCCTCTTACTTGGTTTTTGGACAGTTGTACTCATTCTCATTTTGGTAATGTGCTGATGGCAACAGTGCAAGTTCTGTGTGTGATACTTTATTCAGCTAAACATTACTGAGCTGTTCCCTTATCTCACTGTGCCTGATGCTGGGGGACAGGCAGCAGGGCTGACAGATGCACCAAAGTCACATGAACTGTGTGGCTACTAGGCGGGAGGAGCAAGTTGTGGGGAAAATAAAGTTTCAGTGCACCAGGTATTGCACAAGCGTATCGGAAACAATCACCCCTGTACCACGGGCCTCGCCGTCTGAGAGGCAGCACTGCACTCACAGCCCTGCTAACAGCCTTGACCTTGAGATGGCCCTGAAAGCAGGGCTGCAGAGGAAGAAGCAGCAGGACATTTGCAAGTAGCTGCACTCAGGCGGAAAGACAAGCCCGCGGCACGTCTGCCACAGCACCGCTGCCGCTGCACAATTCTGCCGCGCAGCCAAGCGCAGCCCCGCCGGGAGCCGCTCACCGCGGCTGTGTGCCGTGGCCGCTCACCTCCCCGCTCACGGCGGCTCAGCCCAGCGGCACCGGCGCTGCGGAGAACTCACCGAACGCTCCGCACTCCCTGCACCCAGCGCCAGCCGGCCGCTCACCTGGGAGCCTTCCGTGCACAGGGCCCGCGCTCTGCCGGGATCGGCGTTTTCTTGAGGCACAGTGGCAGCCATCCCGACGGATGCTAACAAGATGTTTAAAAACAAAGATGCTTGTGGAGTTTACTCTAAGAGGATCGTTGTCTGCAAAGTCACTGAAATGCCTTCTAGAGTCCCTGGGATATTTTTATACTCATTCATTATAAGACCTACCAAATGCTACAAAATAGCAAGGGCTGCAATAACAGCATTACACATTAAGGATGGATTTAATTACGTAGACAATATCTATGCAAATGCCAGATAGCATCTTTTGCATGAAAGGGTTGGTTGGTTTGCTTCTTATCCTCACAGTATGGAATCTTAGTGCTTCTTATGATGCAATATTAATTTGGTTAGACTTAATTTAATTACTTTGGCTGGTAATTAAATTAACATGTCTTAAATTAAAATAACCAGTATCATCAGGAAGTATTTCTGTCACAGTGGCTCCTAAAATATTTCAGTCAGGACTAGATCCCTATTGTTCAAAAGACTGAAAAGGAAAATACGTAAGAAAACGGGGCCAGACAAACCCATCTGCCTCTTAATGTGAGGACGCCACTGCTGAATGGCAGGCACCTGGCACAGCACAGGTACCTCTCCAGCACCAAAAGCAGCATTTTTCTTCATCTCGTCCTAGTTTGAACACCTTGACCTGAGTGTCATTTCCAACATTACACCATAAACCACTAAAGCGGTGCTTGTTCCACCACTTTTCTTTAGCTGTTTCAGTGTGTTTGTTTAAACCCTCAAGCACCAGAGAGCAAGTTCATAGTGATGATTGTCCTATACACCCCAAGTCACTGAGAGGTAAAGTAACTTGACCAAGGTAGTGGTTAACTCAGTGGCTTACCCTTATGTGTACTGCTGCTGTAACTGTGCTAAGAAGCTGGGCTCCTGTTTGAGCAGGAGTAAACAGAACAGGCCCTTGTTGAGTCACTGGCACAGTCAGAAGAACTCCAACATCCTGCCACTGGCAACGATGCTTAAGGCACAGCACACCAGGCAATGGGGGTCTTTGACTTTTCTGCAGGAGCAACTTCCCCTGATGTGGTCTGGCCAGCCAGGCTTTTGAGGCAAAAAGCAAGCATTTACTCCAGATTAACACAGCACTCACGGAATTACGCTGTTTGCTTGACTTTGACTATTGCAGAATATCATGCACAAGGTACAATGTTTACATGTACACTGAAGAAACAGAACCAACCCCAGAGATTGCAAGGACAAAGGTTACCAACACATCTTCAGCTTAGTTCTCTCCAGGCCATATGGCACAGTCTTGATTCCTTATTTCTCCTGCATTAATTCATCAGTGAAGCTCAAGCCCACTCTCTCCCTCGCAGCTCTCAGGAAGAGATTGCTTCCAGACTCTCTCTTTCAGCTGGATGACAAGGGAAACATTCAGTGTGGGCCAGGAGAACACATACCCGACAGCGAGTTACACAAGCAGTTGTGAGAGAGTACTGGAATGTCAGCAAACAGGATCTTTGGGTCTAGCTCCAGCTCTGGAGGCAGAGAGCAGCCTAAGTCACCATCAACAAGAGGCCCCATCACACCAGCAGGTAGATTTACTTTGAAAGGTGATATGGCAAAGCAGATGAGCCTTGCTGCTTTACAGGCCAGGGTTCCATTCCCAGCTCTGTACACAGCCTGCACACTGCAGTTTATCTGCAAAACAGGTGCATGACCACTGCCTCCCATCAGGAAGGATAACTGGCATGTGCTAACAGCAGCAGTGGAGCATGTGGGATTAGACATCACCGACTTCTGGGCAGAAGTAAAGAGCATTGTGACTGTGTCTAACTTCTCCCCCTGCACTCACCCTCCCCTTGTCATTGTGTGGGCTGGCAGGCTTGCCAAATGTGTCAGAGCCACATGAAATGCATGACACTTGTGACCCTGTCCTCGTGGCCCCTAGCCTGACGGTCGAGTCTGAGACACAGACTAACCCAAAAGGAAATGAGGAAGGTCCTACCCAGACCATGAAGGACTGCAGGACCAGTCTCAATGTGTTTGTTTATTCTGCAATTTTTAAGATGGAAAAAACCCCTGTAATAGCAACCAAGCATTTGAATTCTGCACTATGTATAGCAATTGTCTTATATGTGAGCTCCGCATGTGCTTGTTGATGTCAATGCCCTGTAACCAAGAGCCACTGCTGCCTATCACACACAAGTCCTCATTATGTTGCATAACAAATTACCTTTGTTGCCTAACAGAATGGCACAGTAGATTTTGTTGTTGCCTCGTGTAAACTTTAGTCTTGCGAATTCCATTTTGCACTGACGCATTGCTTCTGCCTGACAAGTGCTTTATTTCTGTTGTTAAGCAGCGAGCTTCATGATACGCAGGCGGCCCCAGAGCCTGAAAAACAAGTTCAGAAATACATAAATACGCCACCACTATGTCTGCAAAACAATCGGCCACGTGGATCCTGACTGCTGCGTAACACAGGGCTTAGAGGCTGCAGCTACACATCCTGGGAGGCAGCACCGCTGCATATTCATGCCTCGTGGTCATCTGATGTTTTCAGTTACAAGGAAAAACAGGGGCATAAAGAAACAAAGAAAGTGGCAGAACAGCAAAGGAATTTTAAACCGACAAAGAATTCATGGTGTTGGCATTTTAATGCTATACTACTGCCTTTTTAGTGAATTTATCCAACTGCATTACACTGTCTCTTGTTTTCAGTGTTTAAGTACTGTTTCTAACTAAAAAACATTAGTTACAATGTTCATTTATTAAAGAACAAAGTGTGAAAATGTTAACAAATTCATCCATATGATTACAAAATGTTAAACCTCACTAGACACTCCTGAGTCTTCCTTCTTTATATATGTTCAGCACATATTTCAGGGAAAGGAAAACATTTACTGCCAGGCTTCAAACAGCGTTTCCTTTCTTAAAACGTTTTAGTTGGCAGCTATTTCTATTGGCATATGACCAATACTCTGGATAAGTGGGAAAATAGCGGTGATATCTACAGGCCAGATTTTGCCACTTCTTAAAATGAGCAATGCTATCTTATTTTCATATGTCCTGGCCATACCCTCTACTCAGAGCACTACTGGAAACTCACTGATAGCTGCTCCCTACTTTCCCTGGACAAAATCCAAAGAGGAAGAAAATCCAGTCATTACCAGGGCAAACTTCAATAAACTCTGAGAGCTGGCCTGTTGGGATAACCCTAAATAAGGGTAACAAAATCTGGATGCTAGCTTATTTAAAAATGCACGTTTTGCCATCCCCTCCTAGTCCTTTGAGAAATGTATGTTCCAATCTCCAACATACACTCATCTCCCATGCACTCTCCAGATTTTTTAGCTGCTTCTTAGTTGAACCTGCCCTTTCATCAGTGCTCCTGTCACCCCACTGCTCACCCCATCTCCTCCGTGGCCAAGCAACAGTCATCAAATAAATCATCGGAGACATTGTTGGACAATGGGTGAATGAATTACTGCTGAGGGATTGGGTTTTGCCTCTATTTACTGTCTGTAGTTAGAAACACTTGAAGCCAAATTTCAATTACAGGGATAAAATAAAGGCCAGCCCAGTCTGGGCATTTAAAGAGATAATTGTACTTCAGTAAAGCACTAAGGCATGGTTGTTTCAGACATAGCTGCTCACAGCTAATGGTGCTGGTACAAAATCTACCTGGGTATTACTGCAAACAGCTTTGGAGAGCCGTCATGGGAATGAGTACAGTCAATGAAGGCAACAGGATGCCTGAATGCCTGAGGTACAGGACAGCAAAACAAAAAAATCTTTGTAGGAACCTGAGGCATGTGAGCACTCTACAGCTGTAATTATGTTGTTATTATAACAACTACTCTTTAACTTGTGGAAAAATATCTTGAGCAGTGTTAAGTGGAAGGGAGGGAGATTACAGCCCCGCCTGCTTCAGAGGAAAACACCAGCCCTGAAGCTGTCGGCTTCTTCATCTTCACAATATGCTGATGACACAGGGCCTGGGAAATTTCAAATGATGGCTGAAAGACCAGGATTTCCCAGCAGAGAGAACAAGTGAGTCAAAGAAGACTTGATAGAAGCGTTCACTACAGGATATAGGAGCCTGGCTCTTTCC
Source organism: Edolisoma coerulescens (assembly GCA_013397115.1). Taxonomy (NCBI): domain Eukaryota; kingdom Metazoa; phylum Chordata; class Aves; order Passeriformes; family Campephagidae; genus Edolisoma; species Edolisoma coerulescens. Next base: position 1,926,542 of record VWZW01007004.1, read on the forward strand.
TGTCCTGATGTTTGAACAGAGGGATATGAAAGGAAATGGAAAGGGTAGAAAACTCAAATCTGAAGAAAAGAAATACCTTTTCACAGCAAGATTTAAAGTGAGTCTAGAGAAAGTCCGGACATTAACAAGAGGAGACAGTAACCCAAGTCCTGTTTATGCTTCTTATGTTTTGACACTAACACGTATTGTTTAAGTCCTGCTGTCAGCTCTGGGCTGACTGGTTACCCTCTTTTAATAATACAAGAACAACATGACTTCAATGTAATTTGAAAGGCAACATTTCAAATTGTAAAATCCTTTTCTACACAGCACATAATTAACCTATGGAACTCATTCCCACAAGATTTCAGTTGAACTGAGACTCCACCAAAAAGGATTGTACATGTATTTATCAGCTGGCCCGATTCCACTTAGGGCAAGGGTAGTAAACATTCAATTGGGTATTTGCAAATGATCCTTTTTAAATCCCCGTGGAGAACATGCCAGCAGCCCTAAGGACCTCAGCCATGGGAATGATACACCCAGGGGGCAGGAAGTCTCCAGGGCTGCACTTTAACACTTGATTTCTTCTCAACAAAGAGATGGAGCTGAAAGTTCAGCTCCACTGCAGTCGGCAACAGCGCCCTCAGGACTTGACCAGCAGCCCTAAGGACCTCAGCCATGGGAATGATACACCCAGGGGGCAGGAAGTCTCCAGGGCTGCACTTTAACACTTGATTTCTTCTCAACAAAGAGATGGAGCTGAAAGTTCAGCTCCACTGCAGTCGGCAACAGCGCCCTCAGGACTTGACCCGCAGCCCTGGCAGCGGGTGTGCACAAGTAACAGAGGGTGGGCACAGGTAACAGGGTGGGCACAGGTAACAGCAGGTGGGCACAAGTAACAGCGGGTGGGCACA
>VWZW01007004.1:1927808-1948298 GCA_013397115.1 Edolisoma coerulescens
CATGCCGGCTAAGCCACCGCTTCACCCGGCTCCAGCGGGGAGGGACGGGCGTGGGACGCCGCGGGGGGCATCGGGCCGGCAGATGGTGCAGCCTGTGAGCCTGGACCGGGCCCCTCGGGCTCCCCCGGGCCCCGCCGGCTCCTCCCGCCGCTCCCCCGGCCCAGCGCNGCACACCTGCAGTGATCACTGACCACACACCTGACCGTTGCTGAGGCTTCCTCACACCTGCCGAGCTCACCGAGAGTTCGGATTCGCAGTGTTTCTGTCGTTCAGCAGCTCCAGCAGAGTCAGGCTCCCTGCACAGCCGACACTTCACAAACACAGATCTGCTGAGCCCGAAATCCTGACCCGTGCGTTTGTTATTTCCATGCCGGCTAAGCCACCGCTTTACCCGGCTCCAGCGGGNNNCATGCCGGCTAAGCCACCGCTTCACCCGGCTCCAGCGGGGAGGGACGGGCGTGGGACGCCGCGGGGGGCATCGGGCCGGCAGATGGTGCAGCCTGTGAGCCTGGACCGGGCCCCTCGGGCTCCCCCGGGCCCCGCCGGCTCCTCCCGCCGCTCCCCCGGCCCAGCGCCCTCAGGGGCCCCCGCCGCGCCCCATGGCGACACCTGGCGGCGGCGGCCGGGAGCGGAGGCTCGGTCACACCGCGCTGGGACAGCTCAATCACACCGGGACGGGCTCGGTCACACCGCGCTGGGACAGCTCAATCACACCGGGACGGGCTCGGTCACACCGCGCTGGGACAGCTCAATCACACCGGGACGGGCTCGGTCACACCGCGCTGGGACAGCTCAATCACACCGGGACGGGCTCGGTCACACCGCGCTGGGACAGCTCAATCACACCGGGACGGGCTCGGTCACACCGCGCTGGGACAGCTCAATCACACCGGGACGGGCTCGGTCACACCGCGCTGGGGACAGGTCGGTCACACTGGGATGGGCTCGGTCACACCGGGATGGGACAGCTCAATCACACCGGGATGGGCTCGGTCACACGGCGCTCGGGACAGTTCGCTCACACCGAGGCGGGCTCGGTCACACCGCGCTGGGGACGCGGGGCTCCGTTCTTCCAGCTGCCTTATAGCTAACACTCCACCTTGGGAGGCCAGACTGGCTACAGTCCCTCTGCAGCCCTGTCCCAGTTTGTGTCTCAGGGACAGGGGCATTGGGACACATCCTCCTGTAGCTTGGCCATGCAGAAAAGCAGCCTGAGAAGTGGCTGAATTGCAATGGAAAACCCCTGGAAGCTGTGGGCTTGTTTAAGATGCTCAGTTTGGCTTCACCCATCAAAGAGTCAGGGGTCTTCTGGAAGGAAAAAGGCATTCATCCCCGCACCTTGGAACCCGGTTAACTGCAAAGGCAGCCTCAGCAGCCTGTGCTGGAAACAGAGCCCTGTCAGCACAGCACAGGGGCTGAGCGGGCACAGGAGACATGAAAGCCGATGTTACTCTTAAAAAAGACAAAGCAGAGCCTGGGCAGGAGCAGAGAAATGAACCTAGAAAGGAAAGGTAACATCCAAACAAGCTGATTGAGGAGAAGTACTGGAGAAGAGGGGAAGAAAGATTTTACCGTTTTTGCCTCTGCAATTCATCTCTGCTTTTTAGGACACAACTACTCTCCCTACACAAATCTACCAGGAAGGAGCTTCTGCACCTTTTGTAGAGGGGTTTCTTCACCTCTGGACAGAGCTCAATTTCTCTTGGGGCAAGTTAAGCATTAGGCCCATCTCCCAAGACCAATCTTCCATGTCAAAATGCAGGCGAGGTTGCTGGTTCCTCCCTGCTCCAGCAACATGCCAGTCCCCTCCAGGTCTCCACGGCAGATCCATAGTGACAGGGCAGGTCTGGGACCAGGCCACAGAGTCAGTCCGTGGGCTGGGGTCCAGACCTAACACAGCTGTGACCATGGCTGGAGTTGTCATATAGCTCAGGTCAAGACTGAAGGCTCCAGGGTGGGCAGAAGGAGGCTCCTGGGCCACGGGCAGAGGTGTGGGTGGAGGGCCCAGGGGAGGCTGTTTAGGTTGGTTAGGGCCTATTGGTGCCCTCAGGGCCCTGACAAGAGACACACACCTGTACTGACTAAAGGCTTGTGGTGACTCCAGAGACCTCGCTACATGGGCAAGGAGGGATCTAAGAGAAAACTTCTGAAAGAGCATGGGGAGAGATGGTGCTGATGTGCAGTAGCAAGACAGGGCTGTATCACAGGCCTGCCAGGTCTCAGCAGTAAAAGCCTGGTTTCCCTAAAAATAGCAACCAGCCAGAAGGCTCGTCACCCATAGCTGAGGAGACAAGATGAAGGAACAGCATATTTTCAGAGTAACTTCAAAAATCAAACACACTATTTCAGTATTTTACAATGGCATCTGTGCTCCCACAATTAAGCAGGGTTTGGAGAAGCAGCTACAAGTTTCTACAGTTTTCAGTACCTTTTCAAAACTCTTGACTCCATGCATTTTCAGCCTGAAGTTTCAAGACATCTCAAGCTTCACTGTGCTGGGTTTCCTCAGCCTCAACCCCTCTGGAAAACATTCCATGTGCACATCGCATCTCTCCAGATTTTATTCTCATTCCAAATCTGCAAGTACAAATATAGTAACATTCCATTCTCCTAATGCACACTTACAAGATGTGCTGAAATGTCAGATGCTAAACGGTACAAAAAAGCACTTTAGCACGTTCCTGTTGATGTGCAATATAACAGAGAAGGCAGAAATTGCTTTAACATCTGTTGATTTATTAGATCTGAATACTCTCCTCCTTTCATCTGGCCGCAGCAGAGCCATTAACACTGCAGCAGCTTCTTCACAGCTTGCAGCAGAGCACTGTACATACCTTGAGAACGGTCCCATTTCTGCGGGATTTTGATCACGGCTCACTCTATCCAAACGAGAGCTGCCGGAGCAGAGGGATTCTAGGAAGGTGAACCCAGCAGAGAGGAGTGGGCAGGCAGGTAATGCCCCTGCTGTGGGGAGGAAGCAGGGGTGAGGCTAGAAAGCTTCCTACTGCCGTAGCTATTGTGTCCCGGCTTCCTCTGCCGCGCAGGCAGGGAAACCATCGCTGACGCAGCCCTGGGATGGGGCTCGCACGGCGGCACTGCAGGGCTCTCCAACCCCATCAGAATCGGCTCCTGACAAGGAGTATTGCTGAGTCACTCCAATGGAAGCGATACAGGGTCGTTCCCCGTAGTTGGTATTGTTTCTCATGCAGCTAAAAACAGCCAGTTGGCAATATTCCTTCTGCACATTTGAATTACCCAGAAAACTCAACTCGGCCAAAAATGTTGAGATAACAAGATTTTTTCCTGCTTCTGGATGGGAAAGAGAGTATTTTGACATATTAAGAGACTTCAAAATGAAAAAAAAAGTCAAGGTTTTGTTCGGATAAATTTGCATTTTCTCAGGCAGTGGAGGGCCAGGGAATCACTTTGTTAAAATTTCCCAGTCAGCTTGAAGAATAAGGATATGACCTTGTAGAAGTCAACTGTGACATGAATATTTTCTCATAACAGAAGACACAACCACTACTTTACTGTGGATCAAGCAATGTGGCTGGTACGTTGAACACTGTCCAAAGGAGAAAACGTGTTCAAATGCATCTTGTCCAACCCCAAAGCTCCACATAAAGGCAGCACAGGTGGGAGCTCAATGTCCTTTCCCCACCTCTGGTCCTGCCCCGCCCTTCCAAGAAGAGAGTTGGAGCTTTCTGTGAATTTGGGACAAGGCCTGCCTCCTCTTAGAGAACATTTAAGAGAAGAATAGCTGTCACAGGCTCTTGCATTGTTAGCACAGCTGGCTGGTGTGTTGGCTTTTGTCAAATGTCCTCCAAATTGGCCATTGCTCCCTTCCCTTCCAAGGGCACGGGCACAAATCCACTCTGAGCAGGATCGATCAGGCAGCTACAGCAGCTGTCAAAACCCTTAGGCTGAAAACATGAGGACAAATTTGTTTGGAATCAAATTAGAACTTCACCATGGGATAAGCATCAGGTTAAGCTGAACCACCTCAGGAGCATCCTTTAAACAAGCAGTCCACAGTTCTCCTTTTCTGCTGGCAGGAAACCTCTTGACTTCAGTGTACTACTTTACCCAAATACACTCATATTTTCCTAATATTGAAATGATAAACTGCCAGAGCAGCTAAATATAGGAACAAAATAAACTAACTGCAGGAGAAATAAAAGCTTATTTTGTGTCTCTCTTTGATTTTGTTAGTAATATTTCTTTCCTTTTTCTAAAGTACCTTGCTGAGATGGAAAGAAAAAAATCCTAGTTGCCAAATCTGTATTTAATCTGATGTTTCTTTCTATATACTTGTTATATATTCTTTCCTTTTTTTCAGTCAAGGTTCCTATGTAAATGCAAGGTCTCCACAGTGTCCTAGCCAAAATATATGCTGTTTAAGTGGGAACTAATCTCTTTGGTACTCAAGGAGCAAGTCCCAAGGGATTTTTCTTCAGCAGAAGCTCTGTCATACCATGAGCACTAACAAATACTGCAATTCGTGTCTCCATACTTTGTGTATAAAATTTAAACTTCTCATAGCTGCATTTCTGGCTGTGATCCCCATGGAGATGTTGCTGACAATTCCCACCCCCTGAAGAAGGGAAATGTCCAGCCATAGCTGGGTCTTGCATGGTTCCTGGGGAACATGCTGCAGCTGAGCAACCTCTGCTGCTGCCTGGGGCTGCATCTCAGCAGTGCTGGAGCTGCAGTGCCTGATTGCTCCAAAAAACCACTTATCTTAGTTCAGGATCAATCCTTCCAGCTGCAGCCTTAAACCACTGGTGACCTGAAACTGGGGCATAGCACAAACAGCCCTGCAACCTTTGCCTCCCTCTGCCTGTGTTAAGTCCAGCTAACTTTTGCCATCTTCTGGAGGAAGGGGATAAAATGAGGGTGCTCAGTTACATTTGTGCTTTATCAAACTTGAGACATTAAGGCATCTGGGTTTTGCTATTCTTACAAAGATCACTAAGTTTGGAGAATTTTTAAGGAGCTTTTAACTATTTCATCCCCAATTCTCCAATGCAGCTCTGATTCTGCCTCAGACTCCAGAGGCCTCATGTTCATCAGAAACACTCCCAAGGTACTCGGGGTGCATGTGGGGTTTCCTGACAAGTTCTTTTTAGCATTGCAGCCTGCTGAAAAGAACTGCTCAGTACCAGACCAGTGGTGCATTTCCCCTTGACTGGAACAAAAAATCTCCTTCACAGGAGAGCTGTGCTTTCCCGTGGACAGTGAACTCACTTCCTTCTGTTTTGTTTATAGTCCTATGTGAGGTTTTTCCTCTTCCATTCGCTTTTCCAAAAGCAGTAAGACAATAAGACATTGTTAAGTATTAAACATCCATGTTTCTGTTTCTTGTCTTCATAACAGGATTATTAGAATGATGAGAAATGAAACAGGGAAATGATAAGGGAGAATGGCAAAATTTAGCTCAGATTTTTATACAAAAAAGCAGAAAAGACATTCAGAAATAGTCCAGCAATGGCCAGAGGCCATTTTGGTTTTAAAAAAAATTTACAGATTAACCATGCACTGTTAACAAACCTGGGATCCATGCTTGAACTAGAACACTTTGTACCCTGGAAAAGGTGGACAATGCCAACTGTGACAGGGCATAGGAATGAAGCATACAGGTCACTAACAGCATGCTGAAATGCCACTTCCAACAGCACCAGGAGATAAAGTATCCATCACTGAACTACAAAATCCTTGGACTCCTCAAAAAGGGGCTCTCCCTGGAGAGACAAGGTGTAAACACAATCATGGGAGGACCTGAGGATAGCTATGGAGAAGAGGAAACTCTCCACAGTGTGTGGGAGAAAAACGACCTTCCTCACACCTTGGGGAGAATGTCTAAGGCGTGACAAACTGGAGCTGGAATGGCACATCCAAAACTAGGGATCTGTGTGAACCCAGGAGCCGGCTAGAAGGGCACAGGCACTCACCCATGCAGACATACAGCAACAAACCTATCTCTGGGCAAGAAAGGAAACTTTGCACCATCCTCAACATCCTAAATGTGGTGGGTGCCTCCGTTTCACCTCAAGCAAGAGAAGGGCACATGCAGGGACCCTGGGCAGCTTTGAAATGAACCTTGTATTAACTAAAGAAGACCCAGAAAACGTATATTTGGTTTAATGAGAAGAGCCAGCCCAGTGCATGGACAGGCAGATGCAGGAGGTTTGGGAGCACACCCAGCAGGCATCAGAAATTCCTTGGGATCCCCAGCTGGCCAGAGAAATGCATGACACACCCATCTGCCCAAGCCAGAAACCTCATCTATTGCCTCTGTCTCCCCAAGACAGCCTTGCTGAAGCCACATGGATGGTCAGTCCAGTTTAGCTCGCTGAGTGTGTTATTCCTCACACAGTAACAGAGCACAATTCACTGGCCATGAGCATAAACACTCTCAGTCAATGATATGCCACTGATGGTCCCAGTAGTGCCCAAGCCAAAGGTAGAAGATGATGACACAGTAAGAAAGGGCCTATCTTAGAGAAGGCAGAGAGATTCTGATCAATATTTAGCATTCTCAAATGATCAAATAGAGAATTTCAATATCACTCAATGGCTCTTTTAGCCCTAAAAAGCATGAAAAGTTATGCTGTTTTACTAGCAGCTTGCATGCACAGGAACAGACAAGGCAAAACCAATGACACTAATTCAACTAATAACTAATTCAACAACAAAACATTTGATATATTTTGGATCAGTCAGTGCAAAATGAAAATGTTGCCATGAGTATCAACAGGAGGAAACAGCAATTGCAAACAACAGTGGTATCTCAGTGGGCAGCCCCCAAGTTGGGGGCTGCAGGACAGGGGAGCCAGAATCCCCATTTCCAGGTCTTAGAAGGCAGGACAGAAACAAACTGCAAGCTGAAACAGAAAGCCCTGGCTCACAGCACTGCATGGAAAGGGGCATCACTGCTGCTGGACATGTGGCAGTGTGGGAAAACTGAGAATATAGGGAACAGTGGGAGATCCCCAGGAAGACTGGAATTTCTGTGTCATTTTTTGTATGTAATTACATGGACACACACACACACATATATATAACCATGAAAAAAAAACCCTCCCACATACTTTCAATACATAAGTAGTAACCTTTATGCTCCAGGCTTAGTTCTTCTAAAGTAAAAGCTGAGAGATTACACAATAAAGTGTCGTTATTTTTCTTCCTGCTCTCCTTCTCTTTCCTATCTCACATCCATCTTTCACTTTTTTCTTTCTTGTTAATTTCACTTCTTTCTTCCCCCCTTCTATTCCTCACTCTCCCTACCCCCCCCATGTTAGCATTTCATCCCTCCACTCATTCTTGCTCTTTTCCTGCTGCTGCTGCTCTTCTGTCTTCTTCCCAGTCATTCATTTCTTTCATACTGAATTAACTCTCCCCCTGGTCTATGAATCCTGACAATCTATCTGGTTTTAATTGTTGCATTAAACTGAGCTGGACATTTCAGAGAGCTGTGTACATTTAAACTGAGGACCTTTTCAAAGTCTTCATAATTCAACTTGATTCCATGTATTTGATACAAGAGCCATATGTTTCTGTGGATCACGTATTGTTTCGCACATGTGAATACTTACGGAGCAGACCTGGATTTGGGTATCAATTGCTTTTGCTTTCTGAGCTGTCAAGTAATTTTGGGCTATGTAATAGCATTGATACTCTGAAACGTGCGGAGATTTTCTCCACACTTCTAAAAATACTCTTTAAACGTAACAAATGAGAGCTCACAACGCTGACTGGGCTGTGCTTGGCATCCTTTCACAGGTGAACAAGAAGGCCTCACATGCAGCTCCTGGTCAGGGCTAACAGGATGGTAGGGTTTGAGCAGCATCGAGACCACATTGCTTCTTCATCACCATCAGCCTTGTTAATGGCCTGTCACAGATGCTGCCAGTGCTTTTAAGGTTTTCTGATTCATCCCCACAACCCCCTTAGAAATGATCAATTAATCTATTGCATCCTCAGAACAGATCTAGTAGCCTTTACGCAGATAAAACTCCTGGGCCTCACCCTGGTGCTAAGTCTATAAAGAAGGGGAGAGAAAAGGGAGAACGTCATAATGGATTCTGGCAAAGGCATGTAAGAATTGACATTTCCTTTTCAGCAGCTAACTCAGTAAACCGAATGTTAAATCCTACCCTAGGTGTGGGTGTCCCTGGCACATCTTTGTATCAAATGTGTGCATCTCCAGGGAAAAGTGGACAGAGACTAGGAATGATCTAAATGGAGAGGAAAAGTTCTCACACTGATTCAATTAGAGCAGTAGATGTTGTAATATAGCTTCAAGGGATAACCGAAACTTTTGGAGAGTGCTTCCTTTTTTTTTCTTTCCCTTTTTCTTTCCTTTGGCTGCTGCCACATGGAGCTCATTTCACATTTCAACTATAATGTAAGTGATACAGAAAAACAGTTCTCACATTGTGTCAGATACACTGGTGCCGAATCCACAGGCACCCTCCTTCAAGGAGTCTGAGAACACAGCTGTGCCCAGAGGTTTACCTTTTCTACCGTACTCCTGCCACACCTGGGCTTTTTCAGTGGATGAGTTTTAGTTCTGACTGCCAGCCAGAAAATACTGAGTGACCACCAGAAAACAATCCATCTCACTCAGTTCTCTGGGAAAAAGCACAAAAGTTAAATCATGACAGGTGTTCTGTACTACAGGACAAAGAAAAAAGTGCTATTAACTGACTATGCCAATAGAAATCCACACTAACACCACAAGGGTGCACTGACTTCATTACTGCTGTGCTGATTTGCACGAGGGAAGCATCAGTCCTGGCAAGTTCTCTGGGAGCAGGGCGCCCTTCGGTCTGTGATAGCCAACAGTCTGGAAACATCACAGAAGTATTTTGACTGGGGACTCTCAGGAGCTGGGGCTGCTTCATATGCTGTGGTATTGCAGAAACGCCTCAATCTTGCTTGAACAGTAAACAAATATAACCATAGCTACAAAGATAAACCACAAAAAAAATTTCCCACTCCTGGAATTCCCAATGCAAGGTGAGCACCTTCCTCCCAGAAATAGCCAGCACCTCGTCTTCCCACTGCACTGGCTCCAGCTGTGGGTGCTCAGTGAGTCCAAAATTCAGCTCTGCTCTAGTCTTTGTCAGCTCAGAAGTTTAAAGATTAGAGAAAAAACAGCCCTGGAAATCAAGGCAGATAAGTTTGTTCACTGAGGAGAGCTGCCATAGCTCAGTCCTTCCCACTCAAACTCTCATCCTGCCATCAGAGCTGGCACACTGACACTGCAACACTGAACAGGATGGTGGCTTCACCACGGCCAGGCTGGGCAGCTAAAGGGGAGGATTCATTTGCAGTCTGTATTTCTGTGTTGGCAGTGGGTGTCACATCTCATCCTCCAGCTGGGCTGCCTGCATGAGACACAAGGATTGGAGCCATCTTTGTGATTTTCCTCGGCCACTTCAGACCAGGGGCCGTGGGGAGTCCCTTGCAGTCACACTGCCCCACACAAATCCCCCTGCCCAGCCCCAGTGCAGAACCGAAACAGGGAAGGGCCACTGCCAGGTCACAGCGAGGGAGCTCACGGCAGCACAGAGAATCCAGGACTTCCTTCTAACTGCAGCATCATTTCACTGGTCCTTACATTTCTCTAGGATCCACTGCACTTGAGTTTCTTTAGCAAACCCCTTTTCTCCTAATACTTTATAAACAGTCAGTTCTTTTTCAGATAAAGCTCAATAGCTGATCATATAAAGAATATTAGAATTCATGTAGGATCTAATAAATCTTGAACACCTTAAACTCTGTGACACTGGAACTACAGAACTTGGTGATTTTGTTACATAAATTACAAACTGCTGCTATAAGCCAGCAACAATCCTATGTCCGTGCATTAACAGACATGAGTAATGTATGGAAAGGGATATTTCCTTAGCCCATACCCTTTTCTTTTTTTCTCATTTTACATTTTGCAATTATAAATGTCCTTGTTTGATCAAGATCAAACACAGTGATTTTTTTTTGGTGTCTGAGTGATATAAAATGAAAGTTTACTACCAAAAATGTCAGTAAGTGTGTACACACACATTTTCTGTATTTATAAAGTCTCAGTTGCCAAAGAAGGATTGTATCCTGCATGTATTTACAGGAAAATTTGGCTATGAAGATTACTTGACACCTTCCAGTTCTCCTAACCAAGTGCTGCTTTCCACAACACTTCATTAAAATTTGTACAGGGCCACAGTCCAAAACACAAGAACTCAGAATGATTTGTTACATGAAGGAAGTTTTCCTTAAAGGAGAGATCAGTGGTTAAAAATATGGAACACCAGAGCAATGGTATAAAAGCCTGCTGTCAGGAGTGGTGGCTGCAGCCCCTGTGGCGACAGCGAGAGAGGGAGATCGGCAGCAAAGGGAAAAGAGGAATCCGCGAGGGGAATGGAGCCGGCAAAAGCAGAAATGTGCAACCGCGTATTTCTAGAGCAGGAATTCCCCACATTGCAAGACCGCACGAAGAACGTCCCGCAGGCTGGGAAACACCTCCCGCCCCCGTGGCTTTTCTGGGCGTTTTCTGGCACTCGGACGCTGCTGCGGTGGGAAGCGCGGAGCCCCCGCGGCCGGGGGGAGCCGGGAGCGGCCCGGCGGGCGGTGCGGGGCCGGCAGAGGGCAGCGCCGGGCAGGGGCTCGGGCGCTGCCCGCACCGGCCCAACTGCAACTACTTAGGGTGTGCTCCTGCTTCAAGCTCCGAAACGTGTCATGTGCAACATCAGAAAGGCGCACTGGTGAACTCTCCGCCTCTAATGGGAAACACTTGAGAGTTCTACCAAATCTGTCACTTTTTAAATGAAAACATGAAAAAGAGCTGAGATAAAACAAAACAACAGGGAAAAAAAAAAAAAGTTGGAATCATGCACTTTGATTCAGATACTGAAAAATTTTCCTCAAGGAATGGAAAAACTGATGGAAAAAAAAAAAAAAAAAGACAAACCAAAATCTTCTGGTGCTTGCAGCAGCCGGAGCAGACATTCTTCCCTATAATCCTCTCAGTCCCTTCTTGCTTCGGGAAGGGAAAAAAAAAAACCCAAACCCTTCTGTGATGGCTCTTACAGATTTTGGGACCTTAAGATGTTTAAACAAGTGGTTCCTATTTCTGTTCCAAGGCAACTGGTGACTGTCCCAGACAACACTGGCTGCTCTGGGCTGAACTGAACGGTGGTTTATCAAAAAAGGCGGAACCAAGAGGCGTCCAAAGAAAACTCGTTGATTTTGGGGAAAGAGTAGGTTAAGAGGACTGCTCCCTGGAACTACCGGCCGGGCAGGAGGCTGCTCAACAGGAGATATCATCAGGGATGTGTATTTCAAAAAGCGTTACTGCTAACTTTTAAAATCTCCTGTTTCTTTTTTTGAAAATGTCTCCGTATCTCGGAGGCTTCATAGCAGCCAGAAAAGCAACTTGTAAGGCCGGGGAGTGAGAGGCCGCCCCTTCTCCTGTCCCTGTCCCTGCCCTTGCCCCTGTCCCTGCCGGCCCGGCAGGGCGGCCGCTGCCCCGCGCCCTCCCGCCGCTCCCCGGGAACACCAGATCCATGGCAGGATCTAGTGAGGACATGGACTGAAGCGCCTCGGGTGCCCCTCTCCCGCTGGTACAGAGGGGATCCCCGGGGCGTTCCCGGACGCAGAGTGCGAGTCCCGCCTGGGGCTGCTTTGAAGGCAGAAGGGGCTGGCAGCAGCTCCACGCAGCGCCCGGAGGGTACGGCCCCAAAACCTTGATGAAAACCCAACAAGGCAGAACTCCAGCTGCCCAAACCTCAGGCTCCTGCAACCTGCTTCCCCCCGAAACCCCTCCTGGCCTCACCCCGCGTCCGGGGGGTGTTTTAGTAGCAAGGCAGCCAGCGGCGGTGAACATTTCTCGGGATTTCGTTGTCTGGGCTGTGCGAGCCGTTACCGACGCCGCTTCTGATTCTCCGCTGGGGCTGCCAGCAGCTCCTCGGCGGGGCTGGATGTGGGGTTGGATGCGGGGCTGAATGCGGGGCAGCCTTCGTGCCGCAAGAACTACTTGTACCCGAGCGCGTGGAGCAGTCAGGAGCCACGTACCAGATGCCGCAGACACTGTCGCTGATAAGCACCAAGCGATATCACCTCCAAGGCAAGGAGCAGAGGAAGCGCAGGTCAACATGTGCCTGATATTTTTTTTTTTTTCTGAACATCTTGTTAAAAGCAGCACCTGAAAAAAAAAATCAGTAACGAGTGACTCTTTTTTGTTTTTTCCCCCTTTTGATAACCTAGAACATTACGCCTCATGCTGTGCTCAGCTGCGCCCTGTACTTTATTGATTGTTTGGGTTTTCAAGGAACAAAACGATACTAACGAAGAGAATCACAGTTATCGCTGGGAAAAAGCCAGGGAAACAGGCGATGTATCTTAAACAACAGGTCAATAACTCTTCTCCGCGGCGGGGCCGGCAGCGTGCCTCCAAATCCGCACCTTTGCAAGGACTGCTTGCCCGAAGAAGTGGAAGCTACCCCGACAGCCCACAAATCACGAACCTTCTCCTCTCCCAGAGCCCGTTTACCGAAGCCCCGCGGTTTTTCTTCAGATGCCCCTGCCCCAGCCAAGCGCCAGATGCCCATCAGACGCTGTCAGTGACATATCCCTCGAGGGGCAGCGAGCGTGTCGGGGCCACTCCGGGCCCGCATTCACCATGCCATCGAAAATAGTCACTGTGAACGAGAAAGGTGAAATTCCGCCCCGTTATTTCGTGATCGTTCCGAATTATTCATGTAGGGCAGGGGAAAAAGTCCTTTTGGAGAGAGAAAGAAATTAAACGAAAGTAGGCGAATAATTAATCTGCCAGCAAACCCGTAGGGTTTACAGGCACCAGCTGGGAAAGCCAAGAGCTTCCGCCGGTATCAGGAACCAGCTGTGTGCCCGCACCCGCATGTGCCCGGAGGGAAAACCGAGTTTGGCACCTCCGGCACGGCAGGGCAGGGCGGCGTTCCTCCTGCCGTCATTTTATAACGGGAAAAGGCCTTATACAGCTCGCAAACACCCTCTCAAAGGCAGAGCAGGGAGAGCCGGTGTTTCGCTTTAAAATCGCACCTGATGAGATTTCTCAGGGTACTTGCTCACTCAGGGTATTTGCTCACTGCGCAACTTGAGGGAGAGCAAGGCTCTCCTTCCCTGCCAATGCGTTCCTGATCTGTCGTCCTCGACTGCCTCTTTCCGGGACACCGGGCAGGTCCCCGCAGCGGGGGCGGGCGGGGTCCCGCGGGGCGCAGCCCTGCCCGGTGCCCGGCGCCCGGCGCCGTGTGCCTGCGGCGGGAACAAGCACGATGTTTTGTCGAAAGCCGAATTCTTCTACAGGAAACATGCAGCTGATTTTGAACGAATTCCCACCAGCCCACCAAATCCTGCAGCTGCTTGTTTGGCCAATAAAACCCCATGTGGTTTCTAAACTTACGGAAAGAAAAAGGAAAAAGATGTCCATCCAAGTAAACTATAAGTGAAAACTCATTGATTACCTCCGCCTTCCTGTCTCTGATTTGATTAATCATTTGCCATCATGCTTTCCGAGTCACTTCTGTGTTGCTTTCCCTCTGCCTGAATCCTGTAAGACTTTTCCAGAAGGGCGGCTGTGATGTTGAGACCAACGTACTGTAAACAACCACAAGAAGCAGAGCGAATGTTTTCAATACAGCTCGAGGACTAAAATAAACTCATTGGATTAGGCCAGCCCGAGCGATTGTTTTGGTGAACGCTTCCCAGGCCCGCTGCTGAGCACATCCCCAAGGGCTACCTGGGGCGGGCGGCGGTGCCGCTGCGGCCCCGGGCGGCGGAGCGGGCGGCGGGCGGGCGCCGAGCCCCATCGGGAGGGGGTCCCCTGCCCTCCCGCCTGGCCTGTGCGGGGGCGCATCCCTGCTGCGGGGCAGATGTTACACTGCCGCAGAGCAGAGCCTGCCAGGGCGGCGATGTCCCGCACACCCAGGGATGGGCTTCTGGGGGATTTCGCATAGGTGAATGGAGAAGTCGCAGGGGAACCGCAGAGCCGGGAGCCCCGCCTGAGGACCCTCTCCCTGCCCACCTCCCGGCCGCCGCGATGTGCCCAGGGCTGCCGGCGCCGCTCCGGGGCTCAAGGCTGGGCTCAGGGCTCTGCAGCGCTTCTCGAGGCTCTCCAGCCTGGTTATCCCGGCCCCGCCCGAGCCCGCTACGTTGTCGCGCTTTTTAGCCCTCGCAATATTTTTTTCGCCCTCTTGTATTGCCCAAGGCACCACGGCGGCTGCCCGTGCCCGCCTGCACGGAGCTGGTCTCCCGCCTTTGAGGTTGGCCAGCCTCTCCTGCGAGCGGGCAGGAGCGGACCCCGCAGGGCGGGCCGAACCCCAGAGCGGGGGGAACGGGGGTCCCCGGTGCCCGCCCGCCGCCCGCCCCGTCGAGCCGCCCTCCGGCCGCAGAGGCCGGGACGGGCCCGAGCCGGGACCGCCGGAGTTCGCCTCGCTGCCGACCGTCACACACGCAGAGCGGAGATTTTTTAAGTAACAAATGTAGTTTTTTATTTTTGAAACAAAAATATCATTTTCGGCTGAACAATAGCCGGATCTCTCTGAATGAAGCCTTTGCATATTTTCCTGTTTTAATTGGTTGTATAATAAACAGTCCTGACCCCGCACTCTCTTTTCAATGAGTTCAGGGTGAAACGCGGACCATGGGACTGGAAATGACTTTTTCACCACTTAAAACACGGACAAGAATACCAGGAATCAGGCGGTATTAAACAGACGCTCCGGCCGGGGCGGGAGGGAGGGCGCAAGGTAAGAGCTCTGTGTGTATCTCCTCACGGAGCTTGGCTCTGCCCTGCCCGCAGCCACCGTTGCCTGCTCGGTCCCGGGGTGCCTCAGCACCTCGCTGCCGGGCGGCTGTCCCCGCCCTCCCGCCAGCCCGCAGGCAGAGGGCAGCCGTGCCGTGCCGTGCCGTGCCGTGCCGTGCCGTGCCGTGCCGTGCCACCGGGGAGCGCTCCCGGCGCCCAGGGCTCTGCCACCTTCCGAGCCCAGCCAGGGCTTCAAAGGACCTTTGCGGCCTGCGCAAAGGACCGGAAAGGAAGAGAAAGCTGCGGTCGCAAAATATCCCCCTGAGCTGGCACTGCCCCGGGTGCTGGAGCAGCAGAGGGGCGCTGAGAGTCCGCTCAGCCTCGGGAATCAAACTCTGTCCTTCCCCGACAGAGGCAGGCTGCTTCCACGCCCGCTCCGGGCAGGGAGAAAACACCCCTCGCTCTTCTGCTTTCATCTCTCGCCAGCGTTGCATAAACCCGGGGCCGCTCCGAAAGGGCAGCGGCGGCGGCTCAGCACCCCTGAGCCCCCCTTTCCTGGCTCTGGCCCCCGGAGCAGCCCCGCGGCGGGCGGCGGCTCCGGGACCGGAGGAGGCTCTGCGCCAAGGTGCGATGTCCCGGGGAACGCGTCCCGCTCCGTGGTGCATTCCTCCTGCCGTCATTTATATAACGGGGAAAGACCTTACACAACGCGCAAACCCAGAGCTTGCCAAGAGTGCGGCGCTCGGCCGCTTGGTTTTGTAAGGGGCCGACGGGGCTGGGCGGCGGCGCGGCCGGGGACAGGTGGGAGCTGCGGGAGGAGGTGACGCGGCGGCCCGGGGCGAGGGAACGCTGAGCCACCGCGGGCACCCCTCGGTCCTCTGGCGGTGTTCGTGCCCACGGAGCTGACTGGAGAGGGGTCTGTACAGACCCCTGCTCCCGCTCAGCCCCTGCCGTCCCAAGTGCCACTGTGCAGGGGTGCGGCCCGATCCTACACATCACCCGGGCTGCGCAGCGGGCTGGGAGCGGGCCCGCGGGGAGGCAGACCTCGTACGGGATACTCGGTCCCTGCGGGACGGCGCCCGGGTGCTCGGTAGCGCACAGCAGGGTTCGCGGCGGCTCCCCAGGGGCCGGTTCCCGCTGCTCAGGCAAGCACCGGCATGCAGGGAGATGATGGTCGCCTCCCTCCCCAGGCCAGCGGGACTGAACGGGAGGCCCGGCTGCTGCCGGCGGTGGCAGAGGCCGAGTTGCTGCCGGCAGGACCAGCCCTGCCTCGGGCCGCCGCCCGACATCTCCCAGCGAGCGCGGCCAGGCCAGCCCGGGACGGCGGCCGCGCTCTCGCCGTGATTTCCCTGCGAGTTTACATTCAGTGCCGTCTCCGTTTATAAAATACAGAAAATGATCGTGAAAACATCCTACAGGCGCGACGGCCACAGCCGCCCGGGAGTGGCCCGGGGGGCCAGGGGGGGAGGAGAGCAGCGCCCGGGCCGGGCACAGGGAGCCCGGCAGACGGACAGGCCCCGGGCCTGGCAGGGAGAGCGGCCTCGCGGCCCTGCCAGCCCGCTTCTCTCCCAAACGCGCGAGTCCCTGCCTCTCTCTCTGGGCTCAACCGGCCTCTGCTGAAGCACAGCGGGACCCCGGGTGGAGACCACTCAGGAACTGGAATAGCCCCAGGGGCCGCACGTCCCTGCCCGGTCTCGGCCTGCTGCCTCCTCTCCCTGGACCTGGTACGGTCAGGTATGGCTTCACTCAAAGCTGGCGAGCCCCAGCGGTTCCCGGGAGTGTGCCAAGGGTGCTTCAGCCTTTGCTTCAGGCCGAGCGACGGCACAGCCCAGGAAGGAGCCCAGGGAGGCGCCGGTGGGCCTGTGCGGGGGTCCGGGGAGGTGCTCCTGCCCTCCCTTCGCCCCGTGCCCACCTCCAGTGGCGGGGGTTTCCCTTGTGGCCTGAACGTACCCCGGAGGAAAGTAGCGGTATTGGCAGTACCTATCTAATAAGGAACAAGCAGCCAAAACCCTGAGCCCTCCGGTGCAAAGCTGCGATCCTCTGTGCCTGTGAGCGGTGCTACCTCGCCCCTCCACCGCCCGCTCCCACGCGAGGGCCCCGGGCAGGTCAGAGGCACAGAGGATCGCGTCGCTCCCGCACAGCCACAGCTGGCAACGGCGTGAGTCCCGGCCGTGACCCATGTGCTCTGGCATCCCCGTTTCGGCCTTCGGCCTCCCGTTACATCGGTGTTCGTGCAGAGGCCAGGCTTGCTCCGTCCCTCCCGGTGCCCGGGGCAGCCACTTGGCCGCAGCTCCCGTGCCCCGCTTTCTGCGCCCCTTCTGCGTCTCTGTTCGCCCTGGAGCGGAGCCCCTCGGCCGCACCAACACCCACAGAGCCCTCCCGCCCTCTCCGCCTCGGGAGCGGGGCCAGAGGGCACAGCAGGGCCTCCGGAATGGCTCGGCGGGTTCCCCGGAGCCCTTCTGCCCTGGCAGTGCCCGCCGAGCGGCAGAGAGGCGACCAGTCCCTACGTCTCCCACTGCTTTCTGTGACTGGGCTGGAGGCTGCCGCTTCCTGCCGTGCAGGGAAGCAGGCCCTGACAGAAAGGGAGAGCGGCAGGCAGCCGGGCAAGGGCAAGTGCCAGGCCTCTGGCAGCGGGCACGGAGTGCTCAGCCCCGGTACCGGATTTCACCCCTGGCAGCCGTGTCCGGGGCAGCGAGCTGCCCGCGCGGCCCGGGAAGCGAACCCCGCATCCCCGCTGCTGCCGCCGAACTGCAGGCCTGGCCCAGGCCGGAGTCTAAGGGAGACCCACTGCACGCCGGGCCGGCACCGGGCGGGGGCCGCCCCGCCTGACCCATCCTCTCCTGACCCCCAGGCGCCCGCGCACGGGCCGCTGCCTACGAGGACGGGCAGATTTAGGAGCGAGGCCCAGGACGCTGCCGCAGCCACCGGCCCAGCGAGGAAAGAGAGACCCGCCTGCGGCTCCCGGCTCCGTCGCCGGCCCGGGCCCGGATGGGGCTTAGGCCCCGACGCAGCGTGGCCGGGCCGGGCTCGGGGCGACACGGGACCGCTCTTTTCCTTCCAGGACCACGGCTCCGAGCAAGCGGGGAAGAAACGAAAGCGGAGCCAGGGTCCGGCACAGCCCCAGCCACTGCCCGGAGGGCTCTGCCGCCGGCGCCCCGGGCCGGGCACACGGGCGAGGTGTCGGCAGCTGCCCGCGTCCCAGAGCGGAGGCGCTCCCGGGCCCACCCGCCCCGCACGCCCGCGGAACCAACGGAACGGACCCCGCACCTTCTCGGCCGCCGCCCAGACAGCCCCGGGCCGCCGGCGCTCTCCGCCGGTGCCTGACGGAGCCGATGGAGCGCCCAGCACGGCCCGCGGGTTCCCGCAGCCCAGCGGCCGTGCGCTGCACCGGGGAGCGCTGCAGCCGCGGGCCGGGAGCGGTGCCCGCAGCCCGGGAGCGGTGCCCGCAGCCCGGAGCAGCCCCGGCACACGGCGCCCGCCCCGGTCTCCGCTGCCTCTTCCCGATCCCGAGCGCGGAGGAGCGGAGTGAAATAAAACGATATGGAAAGAAGGAAAGGCATTTTATTGGAGACTTTACAATGCTAGAAAGTACAATGAAAGTGCTAGTTCATTCTAGAAAAGTTGGTCCCAAAATGGTACTATGCCACAGCATCTATCAGTTTACACAAACATTTACAAAATCGCTATGAACTGGCCCCTGTTTTAAAATCGCTATTTTTTTTTCACAATAATCTATGTAAAATTGAAGGATCAAAACCTTTTAAGAAAAAGGGTAAGCATTCAAAAGCAGAACCTACCGGAAAATCCATTTTGGGCCAGGTTTGGGGGCAAAAAACCTGAAGATAGTTTAAACTTTCATTATTAATAATAATATGCACACGGAAAAATATCCCAATTCACAGGAAAGCGTCTCTTTTCTTTTTTTTATAACATCAAAATATTTTTTTAGACCTGTATAAAATTACTTTTAAGACCTCAGAGTTGTCTCCTTTAAAAATATATATTTACCGCTGCCGAAACGTTTCACGAGTGACGCTGGCGGGTTTTGTTTGTTGGTTTCTATTAACCAGCAATATCGCACATCTGCTGTTACAGCAGTCCCCACGTTAAGTACTATTTTAACGAAAAGCCACAGCTCGGAAGAAGCGCAGTGCTTTGCAGAGCGAGGAAGAAGACAGAGGGGATGAAGAGAAGGAGGAGGACGAGCACCGCGGGCACACGGTAGTGTCTAGGCCCCGCCAGCCCCACACCGCACGCGTGAAAATGCCTCTGCTATTTACAAACTCCACTTTACTCTCCCCATGGCTGAGCCCGAAAAGATTACGGCCGAATTACAAAGGAGCATAATTTTGAGGGCTGAACAGCCAATTTTAATTGAATGCTCCCCCCCTCCAAAAAAAAACCAACCCAAAAAACCAAAACAACGCAAACCAAACAAACCCAAACCAAAAAAACCCCACCAAACCCAACAACTCACAAACACACACACGCGAGCAGAGAAACTCCCGGTGAATCCCCGCTCGCCCGGAGACAGGCGGCCCGGCCGCGGCTGCCCGGCGCAGCCCCGCGGGGAAGCCCCCACACTTACACTGCCTTCTTCTCACGGAGGGACGGCTCCTACACTGACACTACACGCGGGGCAAGGCTGCTATTTCCCCACCGCGAGAGTTTGGGCACAGAGAGAGGGAAGTCCGTGGCTAGAGACGAGGAGGAGAGACACGGAGCGCAGGGGAACGCGGCGGGGTAGGAGAGGGGCAGCGCGGCCGGTGCACTTCTGTGACGGCGGCTGGCCGGAGCCTCCCTAGATGTCTATGCGGGAGTGCAGGGCGCTGTGTTTGCTGTCGTGCTCCCAGTAAGAACAGTGCATCATGGACAGCTCGGCGGGCTGACGGGCGCAGGCAAACTGGAGGCCGGCTCCGTTTGCCGCCGGGGCCGCGGGCGGTGCGGGGCTGGCCGGGCTGAGCTGCTGGGGGTGGTGGGCGTGCGGGTGGTGGTGGTGGTGGCCCATGCCGTTGTAGGAGTTCACCATGCTGGGCAGCGCCATGCTCTGCACCCGCGAGTAGGGGCTGTAGGACGCCGGGCCCGAGAGTCCTTTCACATTGACGGGGCTGACGTTCCCACCAGACATCTGGCAGGACGTGTAGGGCATGGGCGCGGGGGGCTGCGCCAGCGGCCACGAGTTGTTCATGAAGGTGGACTGCAAGTACTTGGGCGGGGACAGGTAGCCGTAGCTGTCGGGGCTGAAGAGGGTCTTGCCAGGCTGGAAGTGGGTCGGAGGCGGCCGGAAAGGCCGTTTCATCCTTCGTCTCCTGCGGTAGTTGCCCTTCTCGAACATGTCCTCGCAGGCGGGGTCCAGGGTCCAGTAGTTGCCCTTGCGCTCGCCGCCNNGCCCTCCCGGGGCACCTTGATGAAGCACTCGTTGAGGCTGAGGTTGTGGCGGATGCTGTTCTGCCAGCCTTTCTTGTTCTTCTCGTAGAAAGGGAACTTGCTGATGATGTACTGGTAGATCCCGGACAGCGTAAGCCTCTTCTCTGCACTCTCCCGAATGGCCATGGCGATCAGGGCCACGTAGGAATAGGGGGGCTTCTGCGAGGGGTCCGGCTTCTCGGGGCCCTTGTCCGCGCTCAGCTCCTCCTTGCCCCGATCAGGCTCCTTGCTGCCGCTGGTGTCATGAGCCAGCAGCGCCACCGTGTCCTCCTCGCCGTCCGGGT